>WHVE01000442.1:0-110801 GCA_015178995.1 Trichophaea hybrida | reverse complement strand
AAATCGTGAAGTTGTAGCCATGGTAATCCAAGTACGATTGGATAGTGTCCAAGTTTCGTAACGAATGCTGGTAATTGCTCCTGATGTCCGCGTATGCCTAAGTTCAGTTTAGCCATAGTGGTGATAGTTCCTGATTCGATGTGCCTTCCATCGATAACTTCTAATTCTCTTGATTGTTTTAATACTTGTTCTTATAATTGATGATGGCGAACGAAATCTTTGTCATAAATGCTATTCCAGTAGCTCCGCAGTCTATCAAAGCGTGGGTATCAATGATCTTGTCTTCTATTTTCAGCGAGTATTTCACAACGAGATGTTTGCTTTCCATAGAAGACTCTATTATTTCTGCGCTTGATATAGAAATCTGCGAAATACCAAAACTAGCATTAACTGACAAAGGAGATTTGTTTCCAGCGCAATTGCCATTCTTATTGTACTGGACTCAACTTTTCCCGATTCCACTTCCTTTCCTTTTCTTGTTGTTCAATCTGCATTCCCTTCATTTGCTGCCTTCTTAAACGGTGTTACTTCCGTTTGTCCCGATGCTGCCTGCAGCTTCCTTGGGCACGATGCCGCGAAATGTCCGCTATCCACACAGTACATACATAATCCTCCTTCCCTTCGTCTCTTCCTTTCCTCAGGTGTGATCTTCTTTCCTGTCACTGCCGAAAGATCCATTGGAGCGGGACCGTGATAACCTGAAACTGATCCTGCTGGTGCAGCGTCTGGGGCGAATGTGGTGTTGGTCGTTGAATCGGACTTCTTGTTACCCTCCCACTTCCCAGATTTGTTTTCCGCCGCTCACCTCCTCAGTTGCGAGTCTCTTTTTGACACCATCTTGACGAATTCGATCATGCTTTCTGGCTTCTCGATATGTTGTATGGAGTCCTAGAGCTCGTTGGATAATCCCTGTTGTAATGCGTTGAGTTGTGCGTCATCGTTCCACTTGGTATCTACTACGTATCGTTGAAATTCCCCATAGTATTGGGACAATTCGTGGTCATGTTGTCTGAGTTTCTCGAGTTCCCGTTTTGCCGTTGCTGCTCTGTCCTCATCTCCGAATGCTATATCCAGCAGATCAACTAGGTTTTTCAAGGTGTTGAGGTTGACATCCCCTGATATTTCGTCACAGTGTGGCATTAACTGTGTCAGAGCCACTCCTTTTAGACATCCAACAGCGTACCTCAATTTCTTCTGTTCGTTGTTGAATGCCTTCAGTTTTCCGGCTATCTTTAATACCAACTGCATCTTCCACCTTCGAAGTTCCTTCCTATGTTCTCCTGAGAAGCGGGTAATGTCATTTACCATTTCCTCACACTCCTCCCTGTCCGTCCCTTCCCCTGTTTCTCTCCTTCTTCCTTCTGTCAACTTCAGGATCCTGGTTACCTGCAGCAGATTTTCTTCCGCCAGGTTTCTGAATATCTCCATTTGAACCTGAGCGTCTTCCAGATCTTTCCTCAGTTCCGCCAGGTCTGGATTTGCTTCCTCCAATGTTTCTTTTAGAATCCGGAATTCTTCTTCCAGATCCCCATGACTGCATTCCAGCGGTGTCGTTTCGGCAGCTGCTGTTTGTTGGGTAAGCAGTAACTCCCGCTTCAAGTTATCCCTCTCTTGGACGACTTTGTCTCCTTCTGCCAACAACTCCGATATTCATGCTTCCGCATTCTTCACAGATTGCTGTTCCTTGAGCAATTCGTTCAATCTGCTAGTTGTCGGTAGTTGGCTCAGTGCTGTTTGTCCTCTGTTGATGTCCGTGATATGACTCCTGAGCTGTGTTTCGTTCATGATTCCCGTATTTTTTACTGCCATGTTTTCCAGTTCTATTTGTAAAGCTCCAGTGAACGTGACGTCGCGAGTTGGTCTCGAGGGTTCTCCGGACATCTTTCTGATGATGTAGAGAGGCGGCTGTGAGAAGGCGAGGTTCTGACAGACAGTCTCTGACTTTGTCTATGTTGTCTTGGATTTGTTGAACTGCCGCTTCGATTTCTGCTTCTAGAAATGGGTTGACCATCCACCAGAAGAACACCTCGTGTTTGCTGGGTGTTGTTACGATGATCAGCGGGGTTGGTAAAGGGGCCTGATGTAATTCCCGGTCAACTCCCTTTCCCTTGTTCTCTTTTCATTCGTTGTAATCCGCCCACGAGATTTGGCTTTCTATGTCCTTCTGTGTTGCTTTGATCGTGGACTCAGATTTTGTTGATTGAACATCTGCTGTTCTGCCGATTGTTGTATGCGTCCCGCCGCAGTTATGTTCGCAGTAGCACGGTTCCTCGTTCTGGCAGTCGATGTGAAGACTGTAATACTTGGTCAAGAAGTTTTTAAATACTGGGTTGTCGATTTGGAGGCCTCCTCCGTTGCTTGCTGCTTCTGTCCAGTAGCTATTCAAAGGAGATACCGCTTGTGGTTCGTCCCAGAAGTATGCTTCCTCAGGTTCCTCAGGTTCGTTGAGGATAGCGTCGATGCTACCTAAGGCGTTCAGGGGTTCTTGTTTGAAGAGGATGAAGGTTCGACCAGCTAGGTCGAGGAAATTGATTCAGGATTGTTGAGGTTTGTTGCTGTTGTATGCTGGCATTTAAAACAGCGTGGATCCTTCTCATCAATGTTTCCACAGGCAAACAACGCAGGAGTGTCTCCAAAAGCTGTGTACTGTGAGCTTGTTTTCGAAGTTTCCAACTGACTTAAACACGGAACAAATGGGGTTGCAAGGTCTGTGGCAAAAGTAACAACCGCTTTGATGTAAGTAGCGGCACATATACTGAATTATAACCGGTAGAATCGATTGTAGACTCGTTCTTCTGTCAGGGTTTCAAGGCTCGGAGTTCTAGGGGTTATAAAAACCAAACGGGAGGATACAGTGATCGCGGGTATTGTGTGACAAACTAGAGACTGGAAATCCGCGATCACCAAAGTGAACAGAGGTTGGTGCCGAAGCTATTGATTGTTTTGTAGACTAGAGAACGAGTAAAGAACAAACCTATCCTCCGCGAATCCAGCATCCTTATATACAGTTAACGTAACCATCGTCACCTTTGCTCACTCGTTCTGAAATACATCCTAACTCCATTCAACTATGTACGCAACCCTTTCAGTCCGGGACCTACGCCATAACCATCACGCCATATTTACAATGCAACCAACGAAACCTGATTCCAACCAACAAAACCTGATTCTTTCCAACAAAACCTGATTCCAACCAACAAAACCTGATTCTTTCCAACAAAACCTGATTCCAACCAACAAAACCTGATTTCCTTCGTATTCCTGTATCTCAATCATCAGATCCATATTCCTCCCCCGATCCACTCTCGACACAACCGTGACAGCAGCGAAGTAATGGGTGATTTCCAGAATTCCACCTGGTGCTCCGTCATCATTACCACCACCAAGATTGGGGGTACTGGGCTCAACCTCATGGCTGCCAATCATGAGGTGATTCTTCAGAAGCCTTGGGTTCTCAACGAGCAGCAGCAAGCTTTTGAACGGATTGTGCGACTCGGTCAGATGCGTAAGCCTCACACCTGGCCTGTCAACACTGGTCCAAACCGCTGCAATGATGGAGTGACTGCACTCCATATGGTCAATGGTACTACTCAGCTACGTGTTTTGCATGCACTGATGAATCGTCCGATTATAAGCAAGGAGGACGTCTATAATGTTTCCAAAACATGCAGTGAGGAAACTGCCATTCAGGCTGGGATGTTGTTGCAATCGGAATAGCTGCTCGGGTGTTTCTAGGTGCGCTTAGGTTTGAAATTTCATTGATAGGTTGTTTAGAATGTTTTTTTGATTTGCTGGGGTGCATCTTGGAGTATTCGTTGTGGTTGTACGGAGTTTGGGTGGAGGTATTTACTGCATCAGAGAAATGTAAAATCACACCGGAGTAGTTGTGTTGACTCCGGGACGCTTCCGGAGGCTCCTGGGCACTCCAGTACACTGCTGGGCACTTCCGGAAGATGGGAAGGTACTCCGGGAACCGCTGGAAGAAATGGTAAACTTTGAGACCGTCCCGGAGCTGTCAGCCAATCCCCAGGTGATAATGGGAGCTTGGACAGGTATTCCACGAGCATCCTGGAGATATTTGAGTAGTTTTGGACTATCATGGAGCTCTAGCCAAGTGGTTGTGAAAGCTTGAGAGATTTGTTCTCCATTTCACAAGATGTCGGCACACCTGACATGAGTTTCAGATGTCCAAAAATTGGTGCTAGCATGTTTAATACATCAGAGATAGTGGGTTTGTGATGGCTTCTGAGATTCCCGGTGAACCAGAGATACTCCGCTCTCATGAGTATCTGGAAAGTTATAAGGTCCTTGGGGCTCCGGAGATGTCAGGCACTCCTGAGATGCTCCAGACTAATTCGATCCCTGGTGCTTCTGACATCCATGGCACTCGTGAGATCTCAGGTGCTCCGGAGGTGTTCAATGCTTCTGAGACTCCAGGTGTTCCTGAGATAATCAATGCTCCTAAGATCCCGGCTGGTCCTGATATGCTGAAGATCACAGGTGCACCTCAGATGTTCAATACTCTTGAGTAGTGTTGGCAACAAACCGAGCAGGGATTGGATTTGATCTCACAGCAGTTTGCACACCATTGAATTTCGAACGAAAAGACTTAAGCGAGTTCTTGTCCGAATGGCTTGAATTTTTTTTCATCTTGTAGCACATGAAGTTACCTACAAGATAAACAAAATTTCAAGCCGATCAACCCAGAACATGCATACTTATTTTTATTTGAAATCCAGGCGAGAATTTGGTGGGGTTTGAGCGAAAATCTTGGCAAGGATTCAGTTCGAACAAATCAAACCAGTTTGGCAATTCTCACCAACCGCTGCATTTCATTGCGAACACTACTCGTAAGATTCGGGGTACTCTTGAGATGCTCAATACTCCGCAGATCCCAGGTGCTCCTGAGATGCTCAATGCTCATGAGATCCCAGGTGCTCCGGAGATGCTCAATGCTCTTGAGATCACAGGTGCTCCGGAGATGCTCAATGCTCTTGAGATCTCAGGTGCTCTGGAGATGCTCAATGCTCTTGAGATCTCAGTGCTCCGGAAATGCTCAATGCTCTTGAGATCTCAGATGCTCCGGAGATGCTCAATGCTCATGAGTGCTCAGGTGCTCCTGAGATGCTCAATGCTCTTGAAATCTCAGGTGCTCCTGAGATGTTCAATGCTCTTGAGATCTCAGGTGCTCCTGAGATGCTCAATGCCTTTTTGATCTCAGACTCTGCTGAGATGCTCAACTGTTGTGGGATCCCAGGTGCTCCTGAGATGCTGAATGGTTGTAAGATGCTCATGAGATGCTCCGTGCTTCTGGCATGTCCAGCCTTCAGTGGTGTTCCCGCATTGAAGTTTGCACAGGTTTTTAATACAGGTGAAATCTTTATTCTATTGATATCTATGATATATACAGTGTTGGACAAACACAAGAAAGATGAGAGACAACTTTCAAGCTGGCTTGGAGAGAGATAATGTGATGATGGGCAAGCAGACACGGACAAGCCAAGTGGAAAACTTAAGATCACTAGAGAGATGAAGCTGCATATACGGTGCATCGCAGCAAATGCATGATAGGTAGTCATATGGGTGAGTCCGTAGCTGCAGCGGGCTGCACAGAGTGAGGGCCAGATGAAGTGCGAGTGTAATTGATGTATGAAGGAAGAGTTGGTAGCTGCACCTGGCTGGAGAGAGCAAGGGCAAGACGGAGTGCGAGTGTAATTCATGCATAACCTGGCTTGGGTGATGTTATCCCACAATCGCAAACCTGCATAAAGGAGGTAACTTGGATACACTGCAGTCTGCCTGTGCAGCGCGCTGCCGAGACAACCACCACACAGTATGCAAACGAGATCGATCGAGTCAGTATGGAAGTGAGCTGGCTTTGCTGGCAATCTGCAGAGGAGACCATTAACTCTGGTAAAGCTGAATGCGACTGCATGGAGAGATGGAGAAGATGGATGAAAGCTGGAGAGCTGCAGAGAGACCACAGATGGAAGAAAGATCTGACTGCTTGGATTCGTATGTGAAAAAGTAGATCTTGGACAGGTAAGTTGCACCCGTCAACTCGTTTCATCTGCTTGGCAAGCCATATTGTCTAACGCAAACGCGCAGGTGGAATCCAAATCGGTGGTGCAATCTCGGCCAACCAAGCCTTTCAAGGCCTAGTCCATTGACAATTGAACCGATTAGACGAGGTTATGAATGCAACTTACCACATCAAGTCCTAGTTTCTCGCATACAAATCCGAACTCTCAGGTCCATCTCTGCCTCTCTGCTCTCAAACTCTCCTTCTATCCTTCATATCCCCTCTCTCAACTTCTTCCCATCCAGGTTTTCAAGAGTTAAGTTCCCCTACTGAGCATGTCCTGTGTTCAGGTGGTTAACATCATGAGCCAGCTATCATTTGTCCCAGCTCGATCGACAACTCTCATACACCATGGATCTCATATCTGTAGCCGGCTTCAGAAACCCACTGCTCTGCTGGCAATGGTACGTTCTCCACTTGGCTTTGCGATCATTGGATACCATCTCTCAAGCTACAGGTCTTGCACCAATGGTACTTCAACTCTGTCAGGCCCTCGCTCACCTGGCCTCGCTCTATACAGGGAATGGCAGCTACCCACTCTGTCTCTCTCGAACGAACACCATATGTGCAGTCAAGCACGATCCGTACATCCTCTGCCCTTAACCCAAGTGAAGTGCTCCACTTGGCTTCGTGATACTTCTTTAACATCTCCCAAGCCAGATCTCACACCAATTATTCGTGTTGTGTCATACCCTCACTTACCGCAACTGCTTCAGAGTCCGTTTCTCTCACACACACTTGTGCTCGGCCACCATAATCACACTCTATATCCATCTCGTCCATCTCTCTTTCAACTACCTCCCAGACTACTCGAAATCTATCATGTCCATCTCTCACCATTCCTACTGGCGATCTGTGTCGTTAATCTCTCCATGTCTACATGAAATCCATCTCATCATATCCCTCCACACGAACTGGAGTTCTATATTGTCATCTCTCTCCAAGCCTGTTTTATGTTTCCCTGTGTATTGGTCCATGTGTATTTATAGTATAGACAGTTTGATATCAATAGAAACTATAATGTTAAGCACTTATATTCCAATATTAGTGCCACTCTAGCATGTGGTGGTTGCGCTCGAGCACAAACAAGTTTCTCATGTACTTCAGAATCATATACCAGTTCTCCTGGAGGCTACCAAACCTTACACCGGTGCCCCTGGATGGTACAGAACGATGCACTGGCGCTTCCGGAGGGCCTAGAACCTTACACCAGCATTCCTGGATGCTCCAGAACCTTGCACTGGTCCTCCCAAAGGCTCCCAGTGGCTCTGCAGAGGCTCTGCAGAGCGCATGATTCAAAATCAAACTCCGCAACCTCCGGAGGGTCCTGGGGCTTCCGGGAGCGGACAATTGACTTTGCTGATGTGGGTTTCTTCTTCAAAATGGGCTAGATTTTCTGTATGTCCATTATCCCCGATGTATCACTAGGTCTAGATGTTAGAGAATCGATGGCTTTGGGTTGAGGTATATCCACTTGATATCACGTGAGAAACAGAATGCAGTTGTGAAGCATTACTTATGGTTGTGGTCAAGGGAGTGGTCGAGCTGTCAGGTGAAACTTGCTTGCCCAAAACCAGAAATGGAAAGTGAAGGCGGTTCAAATCATACTCGAAATAGAATTCATTTGATCTTAATTTCCCACGCTATCCCCAGTGCATCTACCACACACCGAGACTAAGCTCTGCCGACACTTTCAGCTTCCAAAGCGGTACTAGCGATGATTCATATTTGCGCTTGGCCTGCCCAAGCTTTCACTACAGACCGAGCTCCAGCCCAAAGCTTCCAGAGTATGCAAAGATCAAGTAAGAATCAATGTTTAGGTTCGACATCATACCAGCTGATAGTTACTTGTTTTTCCGAATGGGAGTTAGGCGCGCCCTGGAGCATCCCCCTGGCAACCGCCAACATAATATGATGTTTTTGTCCCTTCTGCTCCATTCCATCTCGCCCCTTGTTATCATCTCTTCACACCTACAGCTTAACCCGCCTGCATGCCATTCGAATCGTCACAGCTCTACCTGGACCAGCAGCCCCTATTCCATATTCCATTGGGTGAATGCTTTCCCCCAGCGGATCTTGCCTGCAGGTGAACTGACTGTATCTGGATAGACACGATTCACACTACAGAAGATACTATGTGCATTCAGCTTGAGATTGCCAATAGCTGCGGTGCAGTTCTGCATAAGTTCGATCGCTGCGGGTTCCCAATGTTGAGCATCGGAAACTGCCCAAGGGGAACATCTCGGACTCCGATGCTGTCCCATGACACCGAATGCGACTGGGCCCAGCACAATCACAGCGGCAGCGGGATCCTCAAGCAGCACTTCCTCCAGATTGATAGAGAGGACTATCGACCACTGACTAGGATGATTCATTCCAGTTCGCCTATTAGAGCTCTGGTTGGTCAAAACAAGTCTGCCCACTGTATGCTGCTCGTGCTCGAACATGTTGAGCTACTGAGCACGGCACCACAAAACCCAGTGCTTCACGTGCAACGAAAACGAAAACGAAAGCATCAATCGTTCGAGTGCAGCTACCCATATGGCAGGGTATTAGACACATTCAAGGACCATTGAAGGCAGAGATTTCAAGGGGCAATGTTGAAGCCAAAACAGAATGCGAAGCACCGGCATCCCAACGGTAAGAACACCGTTAGCTCTCGCGCATCCCGACCAATCCGCGTGGTTGGTCAGCTATGAACACAGGCAACATCGCAGATATCAGCAGCTCAGGCACTCCCGAAAACTCTGATGCAGAGCATGGGCTTGCATCCAGCTCAATCACGTCTGAGTCTGAATCTTGCCACCTCACAATGGTAAGCAGTCCTGAAGCCCAAATACCCATTTGTCTCACTAACAGATCCCTGAACTCAGTGTACGGATCAGCAGCTCAGGTGCTCTTCAACGTAAGTGAGAATGTATGGGTTGTCTCTTCGATGCGAACCACTGTGTTATCTTCAGTTTCCTATCAGAAAAAAATGGTTCTCCAGGTGCACCTGAGCTTTATTCAGACATCTTGTTCTCAAATCACATTGGGATATATTCTCATCATCTATGGCCTCCCAACGCCCTAACTTTACCACTTCTCAAGAGCGAGATTTTAAGCGCTCAGCAAGAACGGCCAGTCGAAAAGATTCCCTACGCGTTCCCACACATGTAAGGGCACATGAATCCCTAATTTGTATCAGGCTAACCTGCAGGGCCACCGGAGTGAACTGGATGATGTTGAAGAAGACGATGATGAACACCGAGAGCATGATGACGATCCCACCGCCGGTTCGGACTATGATAATGACGAGCTACTGTCAACTCATAAACAGAATAGACGCAGTCGCAACACAGGCTCAAATGGGCCGAACAGGGTTCGCTCTGATACCATCCAGGCGACTGACCGACTCCAAAGAAAGAAATCTAAATGAAATCTTGGGAGCACCAATGGAGACCGTTCTCGGTTGTCGATGCGCTCACAATCACCTCAACGCACTCCGCCTCAATCGTCTAGCCAAGATACGATGTTCCTCGTTCCAGTGAACCATGCCAGACGGCGGCCTGCAAGGAGTCAGGATTCCTAAGCTGCCCCTCCACCAATTGATGGTGCGTTGGGAACGAAGAGCAACAAGGATAGCAAGGTGCCACTCCATAACAAAGCAGCTTTCAATTCAGCAAAGAACGTCTTGAAATCTGTTCTGTATACTGAAAACCCCTGGCCGGCCTATCAAGAGGACGAATTGGACATTTGGGATAAGGCATGGGATGAAGCCATTGACACTATGACCGACCAACCGAGAGCTGTTGGCGCACTCAATGATATGCAACACGTGTGGGAGCACCCTGGTGGACCCGGTAAGTACATCGATGCCATGACATGTGGAATTGTGAGTTTCGAAAGTATTCTCTGAGTTTCAAAGTTTGATAATACTAATAATCAATGCAATACAGTTGCGGGGGAAAATCAGTGGTATGCGAGGTCGACTAGTCGCGACAGTGAGGCTTATGGTGACTTCATTGTACTCGTTGAAAATGGAAGAGAAGTTTCTATGTCTACAGCAGGTTGCCGCTTTGCTGAATAATGATCCATGGATTGGAAAATGTGAAGATCTCCCGAACGGTACGAAGGAAATCCGGTGGATCGAGAGAAGCGAGCCCGCCACGCTGATCTTTGCTCACTTCTCCACTTCCAACACCTACCTTGGCAGACCAGAGCATTGAAATGAATTTTGGGACAAGCAAGTGACTCCCCAATTGATTTGCTTGCCTGCAACCGTACTCAACTGTGCCTTGAGGGACTATGAGACACGAACCAAGAGCGAACCCTCTCAGGACTTCCGCAGGGAGATATTCAGCCGTCAGTTTACCCCTTCGATTCTCTAACTAACGCCTACTAACGTTTGATATAGCCTTGTAATGTATCGGAGGGCGGCCGATAGCCAGGTAAGTGTCCAGGATATAGTCACTGCGCGGGAGTGCCAATTGCACTCCAGCGATTCTCTTACTTACTTACTTACTTACTTACTTACTTACTTACTTACTTACTTACTTACTTACTTACTTACTTACTTACTTACTTACTTACTTACTTACTTACTTACTTACATAGTACGATACTTAATGACTATTCTTCTTTATCACTTATTGTCGTATGCAACCGTATCTACTCATACTGTCGAGTACGCAGCCATACTTTGGCGTACTCACCCTTACATCATGATCGCTTGATTTGGAAATCAGATACGTTTCGCTCACAGAATTCGTGATTACTCCTTTTCGACGCGTCAGATCTACAGTGAGAATTGTTGCTAGATTGTTGATACAAGCTAAGTAACCATCTTAGTGAGTTGATGGACAAAAGTAGACATAAGTTCGAGACAATTCGGAAGTCAATTAGTCACGAAAGATGCGTCATCGGCCATGACGGCCATACCACAGAACAGTCCACTGAACACGTCCGCCGAGAGCAATGGCATACGAACAGACCATCGAGTGGAATCGGAGGTCATGTAGATGATTCCGAGCATTTTCCGAAGTCAATTGAACACATGAGACGCGTCACCTGCCCCCATAGGCACCCCTGAGAACTTGAAAAAACGTTACTATTCTCAACCTACAACGAATATCATCACTTAGATCAATAAATCAGAATAAGTATTGCTATATCAAGTCAGTTGACTAATGCAGAGACGTTTCCACGGCATTCGGAAGTCGATAGGCCCTGAGGGACATGTCGCCAGCAAAAATCTCTACTCTAAATGAGAATTTCGAAAACGCCACAACACTGTACTTTTGGAGACCTAGGGGCATTGAACTTCACAAGTACTCGTGAATCGACTACTGTGGAGACTACTCTGTGGCGATTTGGACAGGTTCAAGAAGATTCGGAGGTCAATCGATTCGAAGAATCACATCACCGACCGCGATCGCAATACATCGCAATATATTACCATTCACACCTATACCGAGTATCATCGCTATTCTAGAGTGATGACTCAGGATTCGAATACTGTTTAATTGAATCAATCGACTGCAGCAGAAACGATCTGGAGGTCACTCGATCACAAGAAACGCGTTACAGGTCATGATGGCACTGCTGAAGCGACCTCGAAACACATTTAACATGATCAACCGCATAAAGACAAATGATCAAAACAAACAAGTCAGATTGTCATCGATGGCACCTAGTTAAGTTTAATCAACGATCCTCACACGTTTTGAATTATTGAGTGATTCCAAAAAAGTATTCCATCTATTGGAGTCGATTGATGTGAGCAGAGACGATTACGATTCGGAGGTCAATGGATCCCGAGAGTCGCATTACCGACCGTGATCTCAACACATCTCAACACACAGCTTAGAAGCACTAAGATTGGTTAAGTACACCTAATTCAGTCATTTGACGGTGGTAGTGACGATTCTGAAATAAATTCTGAGGTCGATTGGCACTGAGAGACGCGGCACCGCCCTGATGGTCACTCCACCGGGAAGTCCTATATTCGCCGACAGCATTTGCACACGGATGAATGATCAATGACTGTTGAGTTCTACTCCCGAACACATCCATTTTGGCTACCGTGCCCAACGTGAAGTCGACGACCAAGACTAGTCGATACGAACCAGAGCTACCATTGCACGATCCACCATTGCATAAACATACATACTTAGGAATCCCCTTCCTCCAAACTGAGTGGAAGGTCCGAAATGCACCTAGAACGTCATTCTACAGGCGAAGTGCACAGACGAAGAGTGATTATATGAATACGGATGTGTACTTACGGAGAAACAACTACCGATGGGCATAGTTCAGACCCAGATATTGGAGCTGCGATTGCAGATCATGAAGCAGCTCAGAGTGGGAAGTTGAACCATGAATGTTTCAAAGTGCCAAGCAGATCAAGCGGATACTCCATTGTGCGATTCTACAAGATGCGAACAAAATCACACTTTCAGGTCATCGGATCTCCAAGCGGGAATGGATGCACCTCCATGACGTCGTATCCCATACTGGAAATGGACGCACCTTGTTCATATCCCTAATCAGGAATGGGCAAATGGTTAACCTTCTGAATATAGGAGAATAGACGTCATTGAAGTCATATCATTTACTTTTGGCCTCTGTGTACCCCAAGCAGAGTGCACCAGTGGCGGCTACCAATGTAACGTCGGAACCTTCGCAGGCGGAGGGCAATGGCTCTCTGCAGAAGGGCGGTGAAGAGCATCAGTCTCCAGTTGAACCTACAACTGCTTGAAGCCACCGCACGAGTCTCTCTTAGCATAGCAATGAGATTCTCGAGGCTTTCGTCATATGATTTGGCGATTGCACAGGGTTGTTGTTAGCTTCCATGGAAGGCAGCACACATTGTAGGACAAGCCCCATGAGCCTGACGAGCGAGCAGGAGGAGCGGCGGTATTTGCAGCTAGTGTTAGCAACGGTTCCAAATTACGGGTCCGGGTCGGTTCCGGTTCCGGAACCGTACTAAACCCGAACCGGCACTAATCTCCGGTTCCAAACCCGGAACCGAGGCAAACGGTTCGGTTCTGGAACCGCCAAGGAACCGAACCGCCCAATCACAAGCGGTTCCTACCCGGAACCGAACCAGACCCGGCGGGTTTTGGCGGGTTTCTTCTCTAAAACTATCGCTCCAATTAAGTATTTGAGTTCTGATTGGATCACGACATGTTATATACGTAGATTATGCAGTTTTTGGTGCTCTTTCACCTCCCGGTCTCCGATTTGTGATACGATTAGTATTCGTTGAGTCGCTGTGAAATAAAGCCGAAAATGCGGTCAAAATCGACTGTTTTTCGCAGCGACTCAACGAATACTAATCGTATCGCAAATCGGAGACCGGGAGGTGAAAGAGCGTCAAAAACTGCATAATCTACGTATATAACATGTCGCGATCCAATCAGAACTCAAATACTTAATTGGAGCGATAGTTTTAGAGAAGAAACCCGCCAAAACCCGCCGGGTCCGGTTCGGTTCCGGGTAGGAACCGCTTGTGATTGGGCGGTTCGGTTCCTTGGCGGTTCCAGAACCGGACCCGGAGCTCCGGTCCGGGTTTGGAACCGCTTGTGATTGGGCGGTTCGGTTCCTTGGCGGTTCCAGAACCGACCCGGGGGCACGGGTCCGGTTCCGAACCGGACCGCGGCCGGGTAACCCGGACCCGTTGCTAACACTAGTTGCAGCAGAAGAGTTACCAACAATGTGGTGCTTGAATGACTGCTACCAGCTCTCCGAGTCACAAAGGAAGTAACTGGACGGCGGGGCTTGGCTCTTTCATGGGCGAACCGTTCTTTTCCTGGCTTCCAGGAATCCCTACCCTCCTCAACTTCAGTCTTTACATGGAACCCACAGTTAACATGTACAGATGGAGAGAGGCGGACACCTGAATTGGTGCCTAAAGACGGACGACGAAGGCTGCAAATATCGAAACGTCGAAGGTCTTTAGAAAGCCCAAGGCCGAGACACACCCACCGCAATGTTCAATTGACCATTTGTGACCTATGACCCGTTGGAGGTTGAGTTACGAACTCTAAAGGCCTATATATTGAGACGAACCTAGTCATTGAGTTATATATTGGTCGTCATCGCAGGTGGCAGCACCGATACTTTTGCAAGAGAAGGCAACCTTAACATAACTACCCGGCATGTATGTCAGGGAACCCTTTAAGAAACATACAGAATTATGGCAGAGCCACAAAACACAGGTTGTACGAGTGTAGAGTGCAATCGCACACACTCATAGAAGGATGGCAATAGTCCATGGGTGTATGGAAACACAAGGATTTGTTTGAACTTGTACTGTCTTCTTAAGAAACTGTTACTTTAGATGACACGCAACGCGAATTGCAATCGCTAGTATCAAGCGACAATGGCAACCAAAAGTGCCAAAATCAATGAGAATCGACAAAAGATTTGATACTATACCAGCATAATGATAAGTCGACGATGGAGCACCAATCTCCAAAATAACAGGATGACCATCATGCCATGCCAAAACCACCGATATCCTTGAAAAGAATGAATACCGACTTGAAATTCTGAGTTTACTATTCAACTCGCAATATGCACACAATCATGAATGGATGAGAAATGGCTGCTAGGCGGATGGTACTTATTGAGCCACGGGAAAGCCGTGGAATGCAGATTTCTCGAATACAGAGTGCAATCGTGCTCTCACCTGAGATTGATAACAACAGTCTTCACACCAATATATATATACAAGGTTACGTTCAATTCTACCCTATTTTTTAAGAAACACTGTATGAGTGATGCTGCATGATTCGCAATTGAATGCAGATATTGAAGCACAAAGCCTCAATGGCAATCGAAATGATAATCGACACCGCATACACTTGGTGCGATTAGTCGTAGACGAAGCACCGACCTCAAAAGAGGGGGATGACAGTTCGGGAAACAGAGAAACCGCTACTGCAACAAATTCCACACCGGAAGTGCTGGAACGGCTCACCATCACCGCAATGCACCAGTCATGCTGCAGACGTTAAGTACACTGGAAGTATATGATATCAAGTGCAAGTGAACCTGGAAGCCTAGGAGTGAACGAGAAGTCACCGGTTACGATGCTGGTCTTCATCACCCAACCAGAAACACCACTGAATGCATTGAATGCACAATCAGCTGCCACCGACAATATCAATGGAGTCAACTGCACCCATAACTAGCGGCCAAGAGTCAGCCGAATCAGCAGTCGAGATGTCAAGCTGCGCGGAATGCAAACTGACTGAACTCCATAATGGATGTTTGAGACTACCGCGATAGAGTCTTCAGAGCTGAGAACACAAATGCACCGAATTACTTGGTAACTATGACCCTGTACGGGATGCTCTCGAATTGGATATATAAACGAATGATATCCTCAGCGAGTGGACCATATGAATGACCGAGCAACATAAAACGGGCCTTACAAGTCATGGCGGTTGACGACAACTTGGCGACAAACCAAGGGCAATCAGCAATTGATACTGTATGCACCGGCATGAGCACAGGTCGTCAACGGAGCTTCCATCTCACAAGAGGGGGATGACTACCTCTACTGCAAAGGAATCCGAACAGAAGTGTACTTGCAACTGCACTGGGGCCTTGTACTGCATTCAGAGGTTTACTTGGAATCCCACCTGGAGTAGAAGCATGTTTGATTACTTTGTAAGCACGACCCTATGGCGCACTTACGAGTTAGATACCGCAACTCGAATGAGTATGCACAAATGAGTATGTATGAATGCAGTTCAATATATGACTGCAATCGAGGGCCGAACGAATCTGACACAAGTCAACCAGCCACCATTGATGGGATCTGAAGCCGAATGACAATAGAATGTTGAATCCCGATAGCCGATATAAGTGTCAATCTGGAGCCATTTGATAAGAAAAATATGACCAATGCCGAGTGCGGGGGCAATAACCAATGAGTTCTGCTATGTGTTTGGATATACGGAAGGATAAAGAAATGATACAAATTTGAAAGCTTTCCAGAGCCGCAGCTATGTTCAAGATAAGTACATCATGTAATTATGTTAGTTGACTGCTTCAGAGATGCATTACCGGCCACGATGGCCTTACCCCCGAGATATCATTCATGAATGAATTCAACGACAGATATCATATACAAATGAGAATAGTCGGAAGAATATCAACGGCCAACGGCCACTTTCGAATAAGCCAATTAGTCAGAAGCCTTTTGCAAGCATCAACAGCCGCCAGTGAATACCGCCTGAGCTCTCAAAGGAGGCCAGCGGATTCGAGTGCAAGGGAATTGGCCGTCTGCGCTCTCCATGGAGACCAGCGGGATTTCAGTTCTGGGGAATAAAGCCTGGTCAGCACTCCTGAGGGGCCAGCGGATTCCAGATTGCAAGTGCATCAAATTACGCAATCTATAACTACAAACCAATGGCGGAAGCCAATGGCATTTACTGATTCAAGCAACACCGAGCCAGCACTACGGGGATCAATTGCATAGAGTTGGGGAAACCGGAAGTCCGCTTGGATATTCGGAACCATCGACCTGAAGGTTAGACTTGGAGAGTGGATTTAGACCGAGGCCTGCTGGAATGGCCTTGGTATTCGGAGAGGTGGACTTGGAGGAATCAGGGTCAATTAGACATTACCTTCTTGCTTCTACTTCCCTTATCTTATCTTTCTTTCTCTTCTGATTGGATTTCGGCCCGGTACAAATGGCGTCGGCATGGGTTTTAACCACCTACCACTGGAGGTGGAGTTTCCCCGTGCGCCGGATCCACCGAGAGGTCACCCATTGAGCGGTACCGATCTGTAGCAGGATTTATGAAGCCGTACGATGGCGTACGAGCTTGGAACTTTACTTCTTTCCTTCTTTTCATGTACGGGTATGCCAGCCCAGGGGGTCTGAAGCCAGAGAGGGGGATAATATAATGGCAGTCGGCCGATGGCCAGGTAAGTGGCCAGGATATTGTCACTGTGTAAGGACGGATACGGGCCAGTACGGCTCCGTACTCCAGAGTAAGCGTAGATACGGTTGCACACGAGAATAAGTGATGAAGTCATATCATTGTAAGGTAAGATGATCGCTGCAGTGCAATTGCACTCCCGCGAAGTGACTATATACTGGGCGGTTACCCGGCCCTCGGCTGGCTGCTATCACTCGGCCTCCGCCATTACATCATCCCCCTCTCTAGCTGCAGACCCCCTGGGCTGCCATACCTGTACATGAGAAGAGAATGAAAGGTCCAGACTTGTACGCCCTCGTACGGCCTCATAAATCCCGCCACCGATTGGTACTGCTCAAAGCTAACCTTTCGGTGGACCCGGCGCACGGGGATACTCCACCTCCTGTGGTAGGTGGTAAAAACCCATGCCGATGCCATTTATACCGGGCCGAGATCCAATAAGAGAAGAGAAGAGAAGAGAAGAGAAGAGAAGAGAAGAGAAGAGAAGAGAAGAGACGAGAAGGAAACCTCCAATTGACCCGGAAACCTCCAAGTTCTCCATATATCCGAATCCAAACCCATTCCTGAATCAGGCCTCCATGTCCACCTCCGAGCCTGTTCCCGAAGTGAACTTCCAGCTCTCGGCGTCGATCGTATGTCCGCTGCCAATTGGCTCCGGATTGACTCGTATATTGGTATCCGGATTCGCTTCTCAACTTTCGGTTGTCGATTGTCCTTCGACCTCCGGTTACCCTTCGACTTAGCTTCGCCCTTCGACTTCAAGTTGCCTATTGACTTAGCTTCACCCTCCGACTTCGGTTTCTGTCATTCATTCGACTGAGCATCAGTTATCGACCTTGGCCTCCGGTGTCACACAGTCATCAGTGTTTCTCGACCATTGGTATCAAGGCCCTCCAGCTGGCCATTGAGTGTCGACCATGGCCTGGCCTTGGACGGCGTCATGATCTTTCGACTTTCCTCCGTCTTGCGGCTTGCTTTCGTCATCGGCTTTCCTTCCATCTGTAGCTTGCTTTCGTCTTGGGTTTCCTTTGGCAGAACTTGATTCGTCTTTGAAGAGAGATTTCAACGTGCGGTAGGCTTCAATCGCAGGTGGACTTCCATGCCCGTTTAATCATTCTCCGTAGATGCACTTCCATGCTCGTGTAATCATTCTCCGTAGATACGCTTTGGAGCTTTCGCTCAGTTCGTAGGAAGGTAATCGTCAATTGTACTTGATCGCACACCTATATCGTCGGTGACTTCGATCAGACTCAATCGTTCGTGGATGAATCAAGGCGTTCAGGGGTAATAATCGTAGAACCAATGAATCGAAGTGTACAAGGAATCGTCGATTAATGCTTCGCGGCGTTCCATAGTCTTCCGACTGATCGACCGATCATTCGAATACAATATCTCTCATTGAACGATCTCGTGAACGCTATCCCAGGGGTAATGCCATCGTCGCCAGTAACGCATTTCAGGGACGAATAACGACCGACTCTTCTTAGCATCTTCTCTGGTACCGTCAATAACCTTGATTAAAGGGTATACTTATCCTAATTCATCAATATAGTGATGATTCTCGGTGTACATCGCGAGTAGTGATTTTGCCAAAAAGGGGTAATCACGAATTCCGCATGCGAAACGTATCCGATTTCTTAAGAGCGATCATAGTGTAAGGACAGATACGGGCCGGTACGGCTCCGTACTCCAGAGTAAGAGTAGATACGGTTTCACACGAGAATAAGTGATGAAGTCATATCATTGTAAGGTAAGATGATCGCTGGAGTGCAATTGCACTCCCGTGAAGTGACTATATACTGGGCGGTTACCCGGCCCCCGCCATTACACACTGCGCGGGAGTGCCAATTGCACTCCAGTGATTATCTTACTTACTTCCTTACTTACTTACTTACTTACTTACTTACTTACATACTTACTACGATCCTTAATGACTATTCTACTTTATCACTCATTCTCGTGTGCAACCGTATCTACTCATGCTCTCGAGTACGGAGCCATACTTTGGCGTACTCGCCCTTACATGTATGAGAGATGCCGGAGACACTGGAATTCCATTGGTCCTGGTCGCCAGGCGGCCATTATTGAGCATCTGGGCAGCTATATTGACGCAAGAATTGCAAGCTCTGCCAAGCACTTGACCCATTATGTAGCACCAGATGCAGCAGGGGAGGAGACCGAGGACCTGGCAGCTGTGTTGAAGTGGGAGTCTGTTTTTCGGGGGTTTTGTTTCTTGGGGGTTGTGTTTCTCGGGGGTTGTGTTTCTTTCGTCAAGGTTGTGTCGGGGGGCTGCTGGGGCGCAGCGTGGATATGTGTTCTTTCAGTTGATAGCGGCAGGCTGCAGTAGATGAATGCCAAAGATGTATGTGATGCTTCAGGCGCATCTGAAAATGGGTGACACACTGTCATTCCATCTGGAAATGCAATAGATCCAGTTGTTCCTGTGTGATCCTTGAACGAACCGGAGCTCCACAGAGAGCTCAGAAGCGGCCACTGAAGACTTCGCTGCACTTCGGGAATCTTCCGGAGCACCCTTAGAAGTGGTTAAGGAATACCCTATTGCGATACAGGAATCTCCCAGAGCGCCCATACAGGCATCAGAAGTGGCTATGGAGTACACTTTTGGGATACAGGAAATTCCTGGAGCAGCTTCAAGGCCTCCGGGAAAGCGAGAGAGTGTGCTGAGTCTGCATTCGCCGGTCCCGGAGAACTCCCGCAGGGTCTGCATTGTGCATCATTCGAAATCAACCACTGCAACCTCTGGCGGGTCCCGGGGATTCCAAGACCGGACGAATGACTGTGCTGATGATGGAATATATATCAATGATAAGAAAATGAGGATTACGAAGGAACACATGATTGGTTGGTAGCAATCAGGTTTGGTTAAAGAGAAACCGGTTACGTTGGAAGGAAACAGGTTTCGTCAATAGGAAACGAATTTTGTTCGAAGGAAACAGATTCGTTGATATCCTTTTGAATATGGCGTGAGGGTTGAAGTGTGAGCCACGGGCTGAATGGATTGCGTACATAGTCGGGTGAGATTAGAATGTATTTCAGAACGAGTAAGTAAAGGTGACAATGGTCACGTTAGCTGTATATAAGGCCAGTGGATTCGCAGAGGATAGGTTTCTTCTTTACTCATTCTCTAGTCTACGAAACAATCAATAGCTTCGGCCTCAACCTCGGTTTACTTCTGTGATTCCAGATTTCGTATCTTCTGTTTTGTTTGCAACACCTGCAATTCCAAATCATAGTTTGGTTGTTATAATTCCTAGAACTCCGAACCACGAAACCTTGACAATAAACCTCCACAAGATAATATAGTTTTATTCTGAGCTGGAACGGAAAGACAGTTCAAATCGACTTGAAAATGACATCCAGAAAGATTATGATGTCTTTTCATCAATGGGCATACAGAATCAAATCAATCATCACTTTCGGCCCTTGTTACCATGATGGTCGCAGGGTCAATGTGCCCGGTTCCAGGGATCACAATTCTTAAGCAGCAACATCAGTCATCAACATCACTTTTGAAGGATGGTAGTTACGATGCAAAATCAATTGTTGGCATGGGATCAATGTATGTCATCTTTTACACCTGATTCAGTGTGTGGTCCATATGCTTCCATTTGCTTTTGATCCAGATAGTAGGTGATGGTTTTTGAATAAAACTGTTGAGTTAGGTGCATTCAATTTATTGTAGCAGTAGATAGGACACTTGAAATCATCTTTGTAGATATTGTGTAGGTCAATTACTTTCATTCAAGGAAACAATTTGTATATTACCAAATATTGGAGATAGCAGCACAAAATGTTCAGCTCTGACAACAAAATATGGCATTTTGTACAATAATATGTGATAAAGATAACCTAAGTTAATATTATCATGGGGTCAGAATTAGTGGGTACTGAATGTTATGTAAGAACATATAGAATTCACAATAAGTGTTTTTACATGAGTTGCCAATGTGGCAACAACAATTTGCAATGCTGGGAGAATTAATTTTGTATTGTGAGGGTAACAGCATTGGGTCAAGTCTCAGTGATGCTTAGATCATGAAGAGCAGTTCTGACTGTACAGTACTTTCTGAGAAAGCAAATTAGTTTTTGCAAATGAAGAAGGTTGTCTATCAAATGAATATGAAGAAAATAATAGCAGCAGAGATATGTGTTGCAAGAATGTTGATTGCATCGAGGTATCTGCAGTTTAAAGTATGCCATACACTTGCTGCAGTATACTTAGAAACAATCAAAAGAAAGAGAGCCAGGAGTGCTGGTGGTACCAATACAAGAGGTAGACAAGGGACCATCATTTCAAGTGGTGCAACTAATGGAAGTGACAGCAAAATGACCTTTGGGAAAATTGAAAGTGAAGTGCAAGTGGAAAGATGGAAGAACAAGGGTACCAATGTCTCAGGTGTTTGATATAAACAAAGGCATCAAGCCAGTGTTAGAATTTCTGGCTGATACAGACATAGGAAGAGTAATTGGGGTGAGGGAAGGGAATTATGTCAAGGCAGAGGAGGGTGGAAGCAGTAGTGATGGGAGTTGGGAGGGGATAGAAAGAGAGGTAGCAGAGGCTGGAATGATGTTGGTAATTCAGGCGAATGGGGGAAAGGAAATCAGGAAGTACAACTTGGATCTAACTTAGGTTGCAGAAGTACTTAGGAATAGGTTATGTCATGGCTGCAAGTGGCCAAATACAATATGATTACAAACAAACAAACAAACAAACTCAGTATGTTCAGCACAGCGAAACTGTGTACGTTCAGTGCTGCCGAATACCATATCTGCAATGATTTAAATGATCTCCATATGGACTTGTTCTGTTTGTACATAAGTTATTGATTCTGCCTTTGAACCATTCAACAAACCATTCAACATATCGGAACTCCTTATTAGCATCACATCTTTCAACATTCACAACCAATAAATTACCACTACATCCGCGGAGGATACTGCTAATGAAAGAGGTGATTTGACCAAACTGGATACAGAGAATGAGGAGGTTCTCGAGGAGGAAGACGTCACTGGTGAAGAAGAAGATGAGGAGGAGGGCAATGAGGAGCCGGTTTCAAAAAATGACATGCAGCACAGTGTAATTGTAGCTGTATCAGGACGTCCAAGGTTCGGCTGATCGGAAGAATCATGATGATGTATGGTTCAGCTTGATTGAGGGCTAGTAGCCGCGATAGGGAGGGAAGGATGCAACGGGAACGACCGAGAGAATGCCTAAGATCCAACAGGCAGCCAGTAGAGGCTAGGATTGATACCCGGGGCTGACAAAGGGCAAGCGGAGGCGATGGTGGCCAATCTTGAGTTTGAGTTTAAAGTTAGAGATTGAGTTTCAGATAAAAGTTAGAGTGTGGGTTTGAGTTTGAGCCAGGCCCAGGAAGGGAGCTCGCATCCAAACAGAGGAAGTCTGGAGTGAAGGAAAGGAGTATATAGAGAGGGAGCGGAGTGGCAGTGGACAGGCAAGCAGTGGCTTCAGCATCAACCCACCCATCCGTACCACTGTATTGGTTCTATTGGTACCGACTCTACACCCAGTGAAAGGCTTTCGGCCCAGAATGGGATAGTCCAGGAGGAGTGGTGGCCTCTCCGGCGGCTTCCACTCCCCCAAAGCGGCATCCTTGTTTTCACTTCTTTTTCGGTTTCGTTTTGCCTTGTTTTCGTGCATGTTCTTGTTTGTTCAAGCGATTCTGTAGATGGCGATCAATGGAGATGGTAGTCGGAGGGATGAGCGAGCCCACTAGATAGAGTATTTATAATTTTTCATTTACTCCACGAACAAACTGGTGAGTTCTCGGAGGTAGGGTACAGACTTGGTGAACGAACCGTCCGTTCACGGAAGGCGGGCCTCCATGGACTGACTAGGTACTCCACGGAGGAACCGCCTCAGTGAATGGACTAAAACAGTATGCATATATATGCTTCTCAGTTGGTACGCATATATGCGTTTTCAGCTGGTCATCACCAGCTGAATCCCACCAGCACAACTATATACCTTCCGCTCACCTACATCCATACGCCCCAAGTGATTATTATCCAAGTAAAACATCCACACGGCAAAAGTCTTGGACAGAGGGTCCGGATGGGCGGCGCTGGTAATCACCACGGTTAACTTCTAGATAATCTGAGAGCTTATTCACCGACCTATCTGGAATACTGTCGCGGAACCGGTGGGTGTGGAATGATGTGTTTTCTGTTGCTGGGGTAATGGTGAGTGGGGGGCAAAAGGGAGCAGTTATTGAGGGGGAGGGGCGGTACCAGTATAATAGAGGGAGAGATGATGTGTTGTGGCGTTCCAGCCCTGAACAGTGTATTAGTCAAACATCGTCTAGCACCGGCTAGACACTCACATATAAACATGGTGCCATCCTAACATACCGCGCAAACACATCATCGGTCATTGCATGTAGCTGTAGCTCGCTGGTATACCCTGCGATCTGCTGCCCCATCCTCTACCTCGCCATCTCCTTCTCACTAATCCCCATACTCCCTACACACACCTCCAAAAACTCCTCTTCATCCTTCACCTTTCTTGGTAGATGCTCCACCACTAACTTCTGAAGGCCGGCAAGCGTGTGTGTTGATGGATGGCGGTGCGCGCGAGATGTGAACAGCCGCACGTACTCGAGGAGGTAGAGGTGTCCATTCGGTTGCACACGAGCGGAGGAAGAAGATGCGAGGGACCTTGACGAAGGACTGGTAGGTATTGTCGAACTCAGAAGTGAAGGATGTGTACCACAGCCTGCAAAATTGGTTATTCATGAGCTTTTGCCAGACATCGGATTTTTCTACGATGAGACATTCAATCACAGTTAGTTCACCAGGTTCGGAAGGTGACGGGGTTGGGAGGAGGGGTGAGGGTTTTGGGGTACATTTGGTGAGTGCTGTGGGCTTATTAATGAGAGAAATAACAGGGAGGAGAAACGGACGCTCGAGTGAGGTTTGGCAGAATGGGTTGCTCTGCGATTCGAGTTCGGCGGCGTAGGTGGCGAGACGACCGGGGGTGGAGAAACGCATGGTGGCTGTTGTGAGGTGGGAGTTGGGCTAGGGAAAGGACGACAGTTCGGTGGCGGTGATGAGCAAGGGTGTCGAGCTTTATCATGAGGGTGAGCAGGAGGGAAGGTGGGTGATCACAGTTATGAAGGTGTGTTGCACTGTGCACCGATGTTGTAGGTGAAGCAACAACTGAGTCTGTGGCCTAGCATGGTGGATATAGAATGTGCGCAACACGTCGCCGGTTTTCCAAGGAGGAATGATCGGTGAATTAAAATAAATGAATAGTTGAATTATGGGTTACTTGACATCGCTCGCGAGATATAGTTACATCGCTAGCACCACGACCGTGCTGCTCTTGCACCCTTAGACACCATACACTTTTTGAGACAATTGTAGTTTTCGTTATAGATTGTGTTTCCCTGCGTACTATCCATGGGAGTAGCCCGCAGTACAACATATCCGCTCCACTCATTGCTTATTCTAATCCACTGCTGTCCTTCCCGCAACCAACCTGCTACGTTAACCCCCATATATACCCCTCCCCCTTAAAAGTACAGTTGACACAGAGCATACGTGCACTGCATTGCGATTCTGCCTACCATGATGAGACAACACTCCCGAATTCTTGTGGCGGCCGTTGTTTGGCTATTGTGCTAATTATGTATCACGCCAAACAAGTTTCAAGTAGTCGTCCATACCAGCAGATATCCGGCGCTGCGCGTTGTCATGAGATGAGAGGGAGTAACATACTCAGAAGAATCAACGGTACTCTACAGTGTTAACCGGGCTTGCGGTGTGTCCGGCCCTGAAAAATACTCAAGTACCTTATTCCCATCACTTCAAAGCCCCTCCTCCCAATGTTTCGCAACACGCCGTGGGCCGGTTTATTGCGCAAGGTGAGGGGGCACAAAATGTGACAATTGACCATTGATATAGTGAGTTTCCATACTCGCTCGCTGGTCGGTCGTGAAAACAAGGAAATGATTGGGCCGGGCTTCGATTTTGTGCAGGTGCCGCCAGTTGACGACGATCGGGTGCATATATTGTACTGTGAAACGAATGGCTGTTAGTTGTGGGGGGTCGGCTGAAACGGAGTATGTTGTGTTGTAAAATACCTGGGGAAATCATATATCAGCCGAGTCTGCAAGCAATTCACAACACAAGACTCTCACCACTCGATAATTGTACTAACTGCCCGAACTGTATAAGTCCAGAGACTCGCTGTCACTCACGGACTCTTGATTGATATTTTGAAGACTCAAGAGCTCAACTAAGTCATCATGTCAGTGCTGTATCGCAATATCCATCTGGGTCAGGCCAGAGCTATCATTAGCCTCGATGTCAGCACCAACGGTCACTTTACGATCCATATCAGCCGCTGGCTCCAGAAGAAACGATGCTGCTGCATATGATCCACTAGCAGCGGCAGCGTGTAACGAACTCCGGCTTTGACTTTCGATGACGGTGATTTTAGCACCCCGATTGAATAAAAGTTCGAGCAATACGGCATCTCCGTGTTCAGCTGCGTAAGATAATGGCGTGTGACCTTCCGTGTCCTGGGTTCCGACATTGACACCCCAGTCCAGGAGCAATGTAGCAACGGCGTGTAATTGAAATGAAGCTGCGAAATGAAGAGATGTGCGGCCTAACACGTCTCTGGCTGCAATGTCAGAGCCACGGTCCAAAAGTAGTAAGGTTATTGCATCAGCTTGGCTAACAATCAAGGGAGTCCGGCCTATAGTATCCCTGGCAGAAATAGAGGCCCCTCGGGCGAGGAGTAGTTGCACAATAGTCGCTTGTCCGTGTAGAGCTGCTAAATGTTGTGATGTCCAACCATCATTATCTTTGGCCTCAATGTTAGCCCCACGGTCGAGGAGCACAGTGACAATAGCATCCAACTGGAGCATTGCGGCCAGGTGTAAAGCAGTAGCTCCAGAAGCATTCCTGGACCCAATATCAGAGCAGTGGTGCAATTTACCTAGAGCATTTTTAGTTGTGTGCCCCAAATATCTAAATTTCGCTCATGTCAGTTAAGTTGTTTGTGCAGTAATGGCACGTGTATTCTAGTTGCGTAGTTTTAGTGGGGAGGCTTTTAAGTGGCGGATGACTGTACACTGCCATCAGAAAACGGGCGACATCACCCCACGAGCGACTGTTGACTGTTGGGCGGGCTTTTTGCCGTCAGGCGGCACCCATGTGCATAGAAAAATTGGGAATCTCAAAGCTTCATTTGCAGCGTATTTTCCCAGATTTACTTTTAACTAAAGACAGAATCTTACCCAGCGCTTCGTCTGGGTCTTTAGTTGCTGGGAACGCTTGTCGTTCACCATACGCCTCTGGCTTCAGGTGGCGCTCGCTCCGCTCACTTAAAGCTACACCCCCTCCAACGCAAAACCCAAGCGGTCTTCGAAAGTTCCTAAAAGGGCCATGTTCTTTCCCGCTTTCGCTACGCTTTCCAGCTTTCGCTAGGCTTTCCAGCTCGACTTTTCAGCATTCCTAGTGATGTTCCTTTCATAATACGGCCTACTCTCCAGCTTTCCAGCTTTCCGGATTTCAAGCTATCTGTCTTTCGCACGGCTTTCCCGGTTACCTTCTTCCGAAGATCTCGTACCAATTACACTCACATCCCGTCAGGCCCTCGTTCTCTGCAGCTACCGATTCTCATGAACTTGCTGCCAAGCACCGCACGTGCAGCCTCTCTCGTCCCTATACCCTACTCGGCCTGCTGATCGTGGGTTGCTATCTTCGGAGCTAGGTCTCGCACCAATTACACTCGCGTTCCGTCAGGCCCTCGCTCTCTGCAGCCACCGACCATCATGAAATTGCTGCCGAACACCGTACGTGCAGCCTCTCGTCTCTATCCAAGTTAAGTACTCCACTCGGCCTGCTGATCTTCGGAGCTAGGTCTCGCACCAATTCCAGCTGCAGCTACCGACTCATGAAATTGCTGCCGAGCACCGTACGTATAGCCTCTCTCCTCTCTATCCAAGTTAAGTCCTCCACTCGGCTTTGCGAGCGAGGGTTAACATCTCTCAATCCAGGTCTCGTACCAATTACTGTCGGTTTCCGTCTGGCTCATGCTCTCTGCAGCGGGCTTCCGAGCGATCTCCCCAAGCCCATTTCTCATCAAGCCCACTTGACAGCCGTCAGAGCCGTCTCTCATCCAACTTACTTGAAATATATCTCATCCATCTCTTTCCAAGCCCGCTTGAGAGTCATCTCACCATCTCTCACCAAGCCTGCTTAAAAGCCGTCTCATTTCCCCCTTTGTATTCGTCCAACCATGTATATACTGTAGATAGTTAGATATTAATAGAAACTACAATTTCAAGTACCTATGTCCATGCCAGTTCTACTCATGTGTGTTGGTGGTTGCGCTCGAGCGCGAACAAGTTTTTCACAATGCGGATGCACCAAAATCGTGTACCGTGCTCCAGGAGGCACCAGAACCTTACACCCGCGCTCCTGGAGGCTCCCGGAGGCACCAGGAGAGCCCTCCCATGCTCCAAGAGCCTCGGAAACCTTGCACTTACTCCGAACTGCTTCGACAGCTCCCGGAGCAAGAATTTCATTTTGCTGATGCGTGCAGTACCTGGATAGCTGTGGAAAGGCTTCCAGCCATCTCTGTGGTTGCACACCACTGCGGCTCCAACTCTGCCATCGTCGGTTCGCAATCTATCCTTCCACCACATCCAGACCCATGCGACCACTTTGGCATCCTTTTCTCTTATCCAGCGCAACGCTTCCATGATGGCCAAGACATCGTTGCTCAGTATGATAGCCTTGACAGTCAGTTCTTTTCCAGTATTGGGCCAACACATGTTCTCTGCTGCCCAGCCTCATTCGTACTCCTTCTTGATTGTTGAGAGCAATCGAGTACACAGAGGGGTTGATTAACTATTGTATAAAAATGATTGTCTAAAGAACTAGGTAAAGCTAGGAGTCTGCAGTTGGAGCATGTCCGCTCATCATTTCCTCAGCTCCGAGAGTTGCTATTTGAATCGCTGGAGTTGCCATTTTTCGCTGAGTGCACTTTCTCATCCTGTATGTTTCATTTGGGTTTGGCGTGGAGACAGACATCGTGCATGCCATAGTATAAGTCGTAAGCTTAAATGGCAGCTAGCTGTAGATGAGGAAATGGAGGGTTTCATTATAGTGGTAGCCGCGGAAGTTGTGATCGTATCGGTTTTATCGGTGATGTTCTTTGAGTGGCTTCCGCCAGATGCGGAGGTAAGGGCGTATGGAGAATGAAGAATGTAAAAGTCTCTGGTACGCTTGGCGGTGATAGTAGTCAAGTCATTGGATCTGTAGATGGTTGATGACCGAATAGGTGGACTTATAGGTGAGATAGTATGTGGGCTTATGTGAGTAGTGCTGGTGGCCTTGTATGAGCGGTGCCAGCTGGCCTCATGCAAGTAGTGGTAAGTATATTTGCAGTTGTGGTGGTGGGTTCCCTTCTTCTTCTTCTTTGGGGTTCTGGGTGTATTTGATGATGGTAATGGTATTCCGTACCATTGTAGATAATCGGCTATGTGCGACCAGGTCATCCATTTCACAATTGATGAATTGAGATCGTATCTTGATACTATACTCCGCAGGTGTGATACTGCAGGTATAAAAGTGCGGTGATCTTTGGTTTGAAATTGATAAAGTGAGGCCGTATCTTGCTGGTGCACTTGGCTGGTTGTAGGTGCAGTGGTCTCTGTGCATGTGGTTGTTCCGGATGTCAAGGTTGATATGGGTAGGCTCAGTGATGCATTGATGGCTCTGTAACTCATGCAAATATATGTAGGGTGTAGATATCGTGAGATCGTAGTGATGGTGTTGAGTTTGGTACGCAGTATGGGTTAGGGTTGTTGAGGCTCTTAAAGCTCGTGAGATATAAATAGAGTAGCGACCGCCGGGCTCATAACCTGTTACTTTGTATGTACAAATAGATGCTTGATTCTGATGATATCTATATCGAAATTTATGGTCTATATACAGCCTGACCTATAGCCTAGAGCTTAGGTGCTTATGCACCATTGCATATCCTTGTTTCATATCCTCATGCAAGATCTCATACAAAATTTTGATACACGATCCTAATGTATATATGCAACAATGTACATGAGAGAGCCGACGATTGCTTGATCTTCTTTTGGATCGACTTCCCCCTCGTTTGGCTCTGCGAGGTCGAATTTGATTTTATTGTCGAGCGGAGTGAGTGCGCCGTAGGTATTTTCCATATGAAAACGCTTGAGAGCATAGTCGATGAAGACCTTTTGGCCGATACTAATCGATCCATCATTTTTCACGAGGATTTCGATACCAAGAAAATTGACAAGCCGGCCCAAGGTTAGTGATTTTATACACCTCTGCGAGTACCACCTTGATTGCTTCAGCGCCATTTGCCACAGCCACTGTGTAGGCCAATAATGTCGTCAACATAGAGAAGTAAGAGAATATCTTTTCGTATGTAAAGGTTCGGATCGGCCTCCGATTGGATAAAGTCCAGAGAGAGTAGAAAGGCGTTTATATGTCGATACCATAGCCGTGGTGCCTGTTTCAAGCCGTATAGGGCATTGTTTAGTCGTACGAATGTTCCTGCAAAGTGCTAACCTTCAGGGAGTTCCATGTAGATGGTATCATCGTCGACTTCGGATTTAAAAACGCGGTGACAACATCAAGGTGGTCGATGCTCCATCCATTTCGTACGGTGGGGCATAGTCTGTCTGTTCGTAGCCTTTAATCACTAGTCGAGCCTTGAACCTTGTCGAACCATCGGAGTTGCGTTTCGTCTTAAAGGCCTAACGCCGTAACTTAAATCACAGCGCGGTGGGGTATGAGATGCTCGACAGCACCTTGGACAGTGCAAATTATCCACTAGTAGGCTAGTGATCATAGTGCTGCCCTCGTTTGGGTTGGTTGGATGATATATTTTCAAAAGTCTGAAGAAGTTTGGCAAGATACGTTGGTATAACAAATAGTCAACAAAATTTAAGACCTGATAAATGGTTTTTGGGATCGGTATGAAGCGAAGCTGTTAGTGAAATGTTTAAGGAGCCGTTCGGACTGTTATCTCTGACAAGACTCCGGCTCTGGCTTTATCAGTTTTTCTCCTCACGGAGGAAGGAAGGCAGTTAGGTGGGAGGAGCGGAAATGGGAGGAAGGCGATAGGGATGGTGCAACTTGGAAATACATATGTCATGATCGCTAGCGGTCGAATACATTATTATTACAAACAAACAAAATCTCGCGCAAACTTGTGGTTTCATCAGTAGGTGACTTGGAATGGAAAATCCGCACAAACTTTCTCCCCCAACTCCCTGCACAACAAGTCGAATCAGGACTCTGCGGAACCAAGAGAATCTCTGTTGCAACTTCGCTGTGCTCCGGTACTGAGGCTTCGCCGCCTCTTTCGCTTCACTAAAGGGTCTCCAAAATTCGTAGTATATTACATCAAAAAACCCCCCCCGTACATAGAAAGACATTTCGGTCAACCTGTAACCTCTCCTCTAATGCAGTTGAGGAAATTCCGGTACGCATGCGTGACAACTGTCGCATCCCCGCTCAAATAACACTCATCGAACGCTACATCAAAAAAAAACCCCCGTACAAAGACATTTCTGTCAACCTGTAACCTCTCCTCTAATGCAGTTGAGGAACTTCCAGTACGCATGCATCACAACCGTCGCATCCCCAGCGAAGGCAACGGTTCGATGATGAACCAGTTCGGACTGGCGGTTCGCGGTGCGGTTCGGTACCGGTTCGGGCTAGTGAACTGCACAGCTTGAACCGGTTCACAATGCGAGAGGCTGGTTCAGGACTGGTTCGAACCACTTTGATACCTTGTGACGTCTAACATGGTATAATCCCTGTCTAAGTGACCTGGAGGCTAAAATGTAGGCGTTTGCACATTCATAACGTATCTGTTTATAGCCACTGGCATTGCAGTGCATGTGCCAGACTCCAAGACTGCTTTAGTTACCCACCTAGAGTGAAAAATCACTTTTGGGTGTATAACTAAACAAACCTTGGCTGAACTGCCATGGAACTGGTTCGAACTAGTCCAGTAATGGTCAAACCTGGCAGTTCACGGTTCGAACCGATTCGCCTTTCGAACCGCAATGGTTGGTTTATGATCTGAACATGTTAGCCTTAACATTTTTTCAGAATAGCAAAAAACTCACCTATCGTTTGTACCTCCGCAGGGAATATCCCATAAAGCTCCTCGAAAGCTTTAATGTCTCTTCTTCTGCACCTGCCTTGATACGACAGGGCATCAACAACGGCATCACCTCCATGAGCCCACCCGTAGCCCTCTGTGATCATCCTCCTGTCTGCTTCCGTTGCGTTTCTCAATTTATCTCGCTTGAAACTGATTCCTCAGGAGCTTGTAAGCATCGAGCGAAGACGTGAGACTGCTCACACTGTCCTCCAGAGGGTCGATTTTGATATCCTTCTCGGCTTTACCCTCCTTGAACGAGACGATCTCGCCATTGAGCGAGACGATCTTGCTATCGTGCGAGGCGACTTTGTATTCGAGTGCACAAAGCTTGCCGCAAGATTAAGGCCGCGAGGATTACCGACGAGCATTTCGCCAGTGACTCTGACTTCGACGTGAAGTTCGTCTTCATTAAGTGCCTGTTCGAGTACATCTTTAGCGTCTGCCTTCATTGTTTCTTCTTCTCCGAGATTCGTTCGGGCAACCAGTATCGCATCGTATGTACTATCATCTTCACTTTCTGCCGGTGGAGGCAATCTCCGCTTCCTCTCGTTAATCTTTGCTGACTTGCGAGCCATGATTGTCGTGGTGTCTCATGTTCCATCTATCGATGGCCAAGTACAAGTTGCCAAACCACCTCTACTATGTTCCGCCAAGCCTAGTGTAGTCTTGGCGGAACGATGACACTTGGTTGAGATGTGTTTCAACCCCACCATCCGAGAAGCAGCGAGTGGAGCGGAGCATCTAGCAGCAAGCAACACCACGACCCCACCGGAGAGTACTCAACAGATTCAGCAAACAAGCAAGCAATCTAGCAACAATCGTGGCGACCAACATGTTCAGAGTCCTCAGCCGGCAAGCAGTCAAGGCTGTTCCCAGACCTTTTCGTCTCTCTACCGGCACCTCATGCCGGATCCATAGCTTGCAGCTCCCATACACCGGTCCTCCGAGTTACGATATAATCGCTCGACGGTTCTCTTCTACGCAGGTCGATCCACAAGCCTACTTCGCCTGCAAGCGTCACCAAGAGGCTAAAGATCGTGGCGAATACGTTGATATCCATGATATTATTGGTCCTCTACATTATTGGTCCTATACTTTCGAGTTTCAAATTCCGGACGGGGCGGGTTGTGCGTTTACGGAGGGAGAAAGAGGTAATTTCCATGGACGGTGAATTTGTCGTTGTGGACCTGGTTGCTGTGGCAGAGGAGAAGTTTGTCCTCGTGGTTGAGGGAAAGAGATCTTTTCTAGGACAGGCTCAGAGACAGTGTTTGCTCTCGATGAAGGATATGGGAGATAAAATGGCGGAGATGAGGTGAATGGTTTCACTACAGCAGGAGAGAGTTGGCGGATGTTTAAATATGATAGTGTATTGTTTGGAAGACAGAGAAGATGGACGTAGTATTCGATACAATGCACAAAGACAAGGAGAGATGGATGAAGGACTATTCGGTATTGGTTGACTGTATGAACATCGCGTTGAGCAATGGGGGGGAAGCGTGAGTGGAGTCTTTCCGAGGGAATTTGATTGCGACAACTAATTTATTCAGGGAATACGACTACCATAAAATTTGGTGAAATCCGGAATCGCTAAAATAAAGTGTGCCCACAGCCACTTGAATTCTCAGCCAGCTCAGTCTTTGATTAACCAAAAGAAGGCCTCATAGTCGTGTCAATCACTTTTTCACCGATAGGAATACTTGTTTCTTTGCCACACTCTATTTTAGCGATTCCGGATTTCGCCAAATTCTGCGGTACTATTATGCACGGAGGACGTAGCAATGCGGAGTGATTGTTGTGTACTGGGGGAAAAGTACTGTTTTTTTTGTATCTTTGTTTTTTATTGATGTAACATTTTACTATGAATAAAGAGGGGCCCATGAGCAGAGCGAATGACATCGCGAAATCCTACGAGTCGCTTTCGGGTGTTTTCAAGCTTTCACTGGCGCGAAAGTGAACCCGCAGATTGACAGACAAGACCCAACTTTGATAGCAGGGCCAACTTTCAGGCTTTCAGCCGGCATTTTTCCGTTGGGCCCAGATTTGCTTTTGCATCGTTCAAACTTTCCCGCTTTCCCAGACAAGGCTGCGGCGATGGCATATTAAACTTAAGGTCACCAGAAGCTCAGGCCAACGTCCGCTCTGGCTGGCCTCTGCTCTGACTAGCCTTCACTCGCCCTAGCATCCGAAGCTTGAGCCAGCTCTAGCTGGTGGACATCTTCAAGTTGAAAGCTCTAGCCAGATGGCGAGAGCTGCCAGTGGACTAATAACCTTTGGAAGTACGATAACCTTCGGTGGCGGAATAAGCTTTGGCCAATTTGGAGTCTATTGACATCATGACATTATTGGATTCAATCCCGGGAAATTAGTGTTGGGAAACATATTCAGCTTCACAGCAGCCCTATATCTATGGCCGACTCAGATCGTCTCAGCGCTATCCCCAGCCAGCACCATCTCCGATCAGCGCCGTCTGCAGTCCAGCCAGCGCCGCCCCCAGCCAGCACTATATGCAGCCTGCACCGCCTCCAGCCAGCTCCCATTTCCAAGTGTACTTCATCCACTTCTAAAGCATCTCAGTGCGGCTGCGGTGGGAAAATCGTTCCCACCACTAAACCTACGACAGTAGTGGAAACGTGCTGGGCTAGGGTTGTTGAGGATCTGCATTGCGCCATCGCCAGGGGTTCAGACTAAGATGGACGACCTCAGACACGCATCCAATCATCAACTTATCTCTTTCCTTCTTCTCTTTTGTTCTTAGTTTTAGAGCCAATCAAACATCATATCTCTGTTCCAACGCTCCTCAAAACGAAGCCGCTCTTTTGCAGCCTCCTAGTTATTGGTCGCTGCCCTGTGCAGAAATCCCTTTCACGGGTTTTCTCCCAAGCCTGCTTGAAAGCCGTCTCGTCTCCCGCTTTGTATTCGTCCAGTGTATATACTATAAATGACCCCGAAACGGCTTAGCGTCTGCGCTTGCGCTCAGATCGCACTTCTCCATGGAAAACAGCTCAGAGACCTGCACGTGTCGGCACCTGCCCACTTTCCAGCCCGTCTTTCAGGAGCACCGAGGATCTGAGGATCTCATAAGTTTCGAGCATCTCAGGAGCGCCGGGGACTACTGGAGTGTCGGGAGCGCTGAGGATCTCAGGAGCGCCGAGAATCTCAGGAACGATGATCTCGTGTCAAGCTCCTTGCAGTAGTTTTCGGAGCTCCGACACTCAGCGGTCAAAACCTTGTGAAATAGAGAACATAACTGTCAAGATTTCGAAAGAACTTAGCTAGAGCTCCATGAGTGTTCGCTGCTTTTCCAATTCTCCCTGGAGACTCCTAGAATAATCTACCTTTTTTCTTGCTCATGCGCCCAGCGAGGCCGAGCGCGCCAGCCGGAGCATGATTTTGGAGCCTCCGGGAGCGCCGGTGCAACATCCAGAAGTCTCCGGAAGCTTTGGGGAGAGCTCCAGGAGGGTTCGAAACTAGACCCATGTCTCCCAGAGTCTCTGGGAGCTTTGGTGTGAGCTCCAGGAGGGTTCGAAACTAGCCCGATTCTCCCGGAGCCTCCAGGAGCATTGGTGAGAGCTCCAGGAGGGTTCGAAACTAGGTCCATTTCTCCCGGAGTAGCTTCCAATGCTCCTGGAGCCTCCGGGAGACTACACCAGCTTTCCGGGAGCATTTTACATTTTGTTGATGCGTATGCAAGTCTATAATGTAGAATTGTGGGCAATTGGAGTCGCACTCCGAGAGTCAGTCAAGAAGAGGGACGCACTGCATGCAAATGGAGTAACGAAGGTGGCAGGCTTCAGCGGTTCGCAGGTGGCCATCTAATGGATGGAGCACACAGATCCTGGGCCAGATCAGCCACTAGCCAGGTGGATCAACAGCAAAGCAAGAACCCTTCGCAAAAGTGGGATGGAGACTGAGATCCATTGAATTCTAGGACACAGCAGTATGTGCAGGAATGAAGATGCTGATGTCCAAGTGAACCTGGCCCGGAAAGGCCAAGAAGCGAGTACGTTAGGAGAACGAGTATACACTTCGACTCCAAATTGAGCCAGACAGATCTCCGAAGCAAGAGTGGCAGCAAGTGCACAGTGGGAGGCTGACAAGTGCAGTAAGCACTTCGCCTATAGACTCAAGGGCAAGGCGGGAAGCAAGCGATCCATCCCAATGATGATGGTGAAGTTGTTGGCTTCCAGGTTCTTGTCACGGTTGTGTGGAGTGAGGATTGGTGATTGAGTTAGAATCAGTGAACGGAAGGTAGTCGAATTACATTTTTTTACAAAGTGGTGTTGAGGATTGGAAATCAACAAAGTTGATTTCAAATACAGGTGTTATGCCGATCAAGATTTGGGAGAGGATCCAAGAAAAGTGTACGATGGCGTGATAGAAGAAAGTGCTGGAAGTTATTGATCCATGATCAAGGAACGAGTGATATATAGTGACGAAGATCAGGAATGTTGTATATAAGTGAGGTAGTTTTGCAAAGGATAGGTTTTGTTCTTCACTCGTTCTCGCATCTACAAAACAATGCAATAAGCTTCGGCCTCAAAATCTTGTTTACTTTACTGATTCTATCAAGTCACCTGCCTTGTTTGCTATTCCAATTTCTGCCTTATTTAAATTTTTATAACCCCTGGAATCCTGCGCTTTGAATTCCTGACAGTTCTCACAACACAAGTGCAGGCATGGTCTCACTGGAAGCAACCTGAAACAATTGGGCCACTGAGAGGACAAGTACTGATAGTGCAGAGGGATGGTGACCCAGATGTAGAAACATCTCTTTCACCACAGCAGCCTATAACATAGTCAGCAAAGGACACTCTGGACAGTGGTGGGCAAGGTGATGGGTTGGATGGTGGGCAGATGCCAACATGTGCAGATCTTTGAGCTGATTTCAATGGAGAAGGGAAACAAAGTGGTGTAGAACTTGGTGGCCAAAATTTTTGGAAAGTTTCTGCTGAAGTGAGTAGAGCAATGAATTGAGGAGAAAGCAGGGGAGTAAGGTCTTTTGGTTTGGTGGTCTCTCATTTCATTTAGTTTCTCATCAATCAATTTGCATCGATTTGTCAGAGGGCACAATTGATATGAGGAGTGGAGTTTCACCGCCTAGCTGGCTGTCCTGGAGGCAGAGGTGTTTTTAGGGGCTTGTTATACTCCATACAGAGTGAATAGAGTATGATTGAAACAAACAAAATATGGTACAAATATAATCAGCTCAAAAGAAGTATAGCAACAAAGTGCAATGTGCAATAACAGTTGTATACATAGGTTGAATAATTTTTGGATATATATGGAAGAAGTGAATTAAGATAACAATGGATATAAATATTGTATATAAGAAGATGGGGTCAGTGGAAAATTGGTATGCTCTTCACCTGTTATCTCATCTACTAAGCAATACAATGGCTTTGGTAGCAACTTTTATTTATATTCCATAATTCAGGGTCAAAGTCATTTGTTTTATTTGCATTGGCAATTCCTGAATACATAGATTATGATCATCAGCTGCTGGATACAATGCACCCTGCGGATTATTCAAATTTATTTATTTAGGTCATTGTATTACTCCTAGAAATGCAAACCTTGAACTTTTGATGCAAAAATAAATCTATCAAGGAAATCTTTCAGTAAAATATACATAAACAAATCAATCTGTGACTGCAATCTTGTGTGTTATTGTTCAAACTATTTAACCGAAATGAATTCTGATTCACAGAACCGTATGATTAGCTGCTGTTGTATTTTATAATAACAATATTATTTCATATATTGGAAATCTTGTTAGCGATAGGCTCAAATTCTGTGTTTGGTTCAGTTCTGGTTGTGGAACTGTGCTAAACCGAAACCTGTACTGATTTCTGGTCCCAAGCCCTGAATCATATATCAAGTTCCAGTTCAGGCACCATTCTCAACTGCAACTCAGTGAACTTTCAGGTTCCAAACCAGCAATTGAACTGAACCAACTGGGTTTTGGTAGAATCTAGTTGAACAAGTAATACACCAATTAAGTAATTGAGTTGTGATTGAATCACTGAATAATATATATGTAGATTATGCAATTGTTGATACTCTTTCATCTCCCACATGCCGATTTGCGATCTGATTAGTATTCGTTCAGTCATAGTGAAAAACGCTGAATGTTGCCCCAATATTTGGTATTATTCCTTAGCAACTCAACAAATACTAATTGGATCGCATGTTCCAGAGTGGAAGGTGAAATAGTATCAAACACTGCATACTCAATGTATATAAAATTCAAAAACTCACCTGAACTCAATTATTTAAATGGAGAAGAAAATATGCTATTATTGGAGCCGATCAAAAATAATGCTCTGTTGCAGGAGATATCCAGCCAAAACTAGGTGGGTTATGGTTTGGTACCTGGTTTAGAACCTGAAATTACTGGTGATTTTGGTGTAGTACAGTTCCAAAACCAGAACACAGGGTGTGGGTTTGTAACTCAAAATTTGTGGCAGTTGAGGTTTTGGATTGTTTCGGTCATGGTTGTGATGAGTGAGGATTACCGATCAAATAATGATGGATGAAGGATAATCATATTTGTTTGGCAAAAAACTGGTATATATATCACAAGAATAACAAACAGGTTTTCAAGCAAAAGAAACAGGTACTGCAGAGAGGGAAACAGGTTATGGATAATCACCGATGGTAATAAAAAGACACCAATAGTGCAACAGTGGTGTAGGCATGGCAGAGGTCAAGGTGGTATAGAAAGTTGGGTGATGATTGGATATATATTGAATGAATAAATTATGGTAATGATGGTCGGATATACTATATATAAGCAGGAGGATTTAGTAGAGGTTTGGTTTGCTCTTCACTTGTGCTCAAGTCTACAAAACAATGAATGACTTCAGTAACAACTTCTGTTTACTGTTGTGATTCCGAAATTCGAGTTTCTTGTCTTCATTGCACCACCAGCATTCCCACAATCTTGGTTTGGTTTTTATAATCCCTAGAACCCCAAGCCCGGACATCTTCACAAAAGAACAAGTCTGTAATCAATTGTACTGGTTATAATTCTCTGTATTGATAGCCTCACTGTCCAGGGTGCTACAATCGTCACCGCCCTTCTAACACCTCCTGCATCACTTTCAAATCGGTAAGCAACTTTGAAAATACATCAGCTATCAATAGTAATTGGAAAAGTGTCGGTTTTGGTAGCATGTGAACCTTTCAAACACCTATGAATTGAGATATTATTGGCAATTAGTGCAACTGCTAAGTTGAACACATCAGGGAGGACAAGAGTACATGTGATTGTATCAATTATTGTCGTTGCTCAGAAACTTAAGGACACCTAGACCACCATTATCTTGCCACAACTGTTCATGGCAAACTGCAGAGCAATTTGAAATTGGGCTGTTACATCCATATGCAACTGAAATAATGAGGAATTCAATACCTCGTTCGATTGCATTGGGAATCAACCCTGTATTCGTATCTCGCTCTGCACCATCATTCTCGGATTTCTTTTGCCTTGGTATATTGCCCAATGTCAAGAACATATGCTCTTCTCCTACCAGAGTTATACTTTGCCCAGGCAGACATTCAAGTCAATATTGAAGCAATAGAAGACTGCTATTTGGTCAAAGAATGATTTCAGTTCAAATTCCGACTAGCGGAACACTTCAATCACCTTAAAGACTATACACTACTCGCCACTAGTTGGTAATCAACTGGAATACGGAATCCTGCTGTCTGTGTGATATTTCCTGTGGCATTGATTGTTGGATATACTGGGACATCAAGGGCCAGTGAGAACACATTTGCAATAATCGACTGGAAGTAGTAGGCTTGCAATCAGGGCTAGGGTTTGATATCAACAACTACCTGCATTGACCACCTATCGAAAGCACCACCAATGATGTCATGCAGCTGCGTGAGCAGTCATACACGCCATATTGGGATTCAAGAGTAGACCAGGAAATCCTGTCTCAGATAATAAAAACTGATTCACAATCCTCAATCAACAAGATACTTTGAAACCAGCCAAATCAAAGATGGACTATATTTGTCAATTTACAGGCACACCACCACCGGGCATAGAGAATTACGTCAGCTGGCTAAATGAACTAATTATGATACAAGCAGAGAAATTTTCATGCTAATGACAGAGGAAAAGTACCTCTGAACATTCAAGAAAAACATGTAAGAAGAGTTGGTATTAACGCAAAAAAAAGTGAAGCACTTGGAAGCAAAAGCAGCCCTGTGTATACCCAGATACTTGCAGGCCAAAATGTTAGATTTAGAACAATGACTGCCAAACAAAGCACTAGACAAAATGTTAGAGCTATTAGAAAAGATAGTAGATCTGGAGGAAAAATTACAGATGTGTGGAAAATAAAGTAACAATTATTGGGTTCAGGTCAAAAGAGTGGGGCATCTGCAGGGAATGATAACAGGGGAACATCTGAAGGTAATGGAGGCCACAAGAGTAGTGACGTCCTTCGATTTTCACAGATGGACAGAAAGTCAGTTGAAGGGTTGAACATCCAACTGGTACTAAAATTGAAAAATGACCAATGCCGGTAATATAATAAACAAGCAATGGTGAGATATGCAGTGAATACATTTCAGGGAATTGCCATCAACCTGTTACATTCATACTACAATGATGTAACTGGAGATGCCCAAATGAATAGCTGGCAAACTATATTGTACAAACGACAACTACTCTTGAGGGACCAAGATATCCGAGTGATATCAGACAGGGAAGTGGATGAGATATAACACAAAGACAGAGCATACTCCTTAAACTTTATGGAATTCTAAAGGTGGGAACCTGATCGTAGCTGGCACGATACTGCAAAATGACATACTTTAAAAACTGAACAGTCAGACGAACTCAAAGATTCCCAACCATATGCCAAAATACCACAGAACCTGAATATATTTGACAAGTTATGTTCAAAGTGCAATTCCCAAATTTCTGCCAGAGCTGCAGAGGGGAAGTCAGGAACATGGACAGGAGGGTCAAAGAAATCTGAAACCACAAAAATTACCACATGTGCCCCAGAGGCAGCCCAAGCAGGAATGGTGTCATGTTATAATAGTTCTACACCTATAGACTTTTCTATACACATGGGACAGAAAATCACACCAGAGAAACAAAAGTGCTAAAGAGAAGAAGGATAATGCATGGACTGTGGAGATGCATGGCATCATGTAGTAAGTTGTCCAAGAAAGTTGAAGGCAGCATCGGGACAGTTCAAAATCAACCAAATCAAAGAAAATAATAATTAAGGGAAGGGAAGGAAATGAAGAGGAAATGTGAAAAGAGTGAACCAGTGCATCAACGATAGCCATTGCACAGGGTACAAATCTTTTTTGTCAACAAATAATCCATCCAGTTTTTCGAATTTTGCAGTTTTCAATTGATTATATGGAAGTGAAACAAACTTTGATTGAAAGCACACACCTTAATGCAATATATTCATTCAAAATTCAAGACAAATCCAATAACCCCCACATATTGATTGACTGCAGATGCATACGAACAGTATTTGTGGTTAAGAATCAAGTTCACCATCACCAGTTGGAAAAAAATGAATCATGAGAGTTTCTTCAACAGGAAGCAATTGATGGAACAGCCAGTGAATCGGGGAGAATGACAACAATAGCCAAACTGAACCTAGGAATACACAGATATCAGGAGCAATTACCAGCATTTGTCATGAAATTAAAATTCAATTCCATAGTATTAAAACATCGATGGCTGCAACTTCATGATGTTACGATCAAATTCCAAAGTAAAAGAATTGGCTTCAAGAGCAACGACTGCCATTCACACTGCCAACATCACTCCAGTATATGGGTATGGGGAAATCACATGGAAATAAAAGACAACCCAAACACACCAAAGTCGAATGTAGATACCATTGCAGCCGCACTCTTTATACGGATAAACAAGAAGGAAAATGTCTAGGCATATGCAGTAATGCTGTACATTATCAACAAAGCTCTCGAAATTAAGGACCTACAAGGATGACATCTGGAACAGTTGATAGCTGAAGAATATCACAAATTCCTGCCACTATTTGACCAGGTAATTACAGAGAAACTACCACCCTGCAGACTATACAATCACAAGATCAAACTTCAAACAGGATTCACACCACTGTTTATACCAATCTACAGTCCATTGAGGGAAGTTTTACAGGTATTCAAGAACTGGATTGAGAAAATCATCTCGAAACGATTGATAAGATTGTAGTCATTACCATGTTGAGCTCTAGTACTGTTTGTACCTGAACCAAACAGAGGACTGAAACAATATATAGACTACCAAGGCCTGAATGAAGGAACTATCAAGAACTTGTATCCACTACCACTGATTCAGGAAAGACTACTTAAACTCTCGAAAGCCCACATATATATAAGACTCAATATCAAAAATGCCTATGATATTACCAGAATTGATAAAGGGGAGAAATAGAAGAGAGCTTTCAGAGTCCGTTATGGACAGTTCAAGTCATTGGTAATGCCATTTGGACTAACCCATGCACCAGTATCCTTCCAGGAATTTATCAATGACACCTTGCAACAATTTTTAGATATATTGTGTATAACATTTCTGGACGATAGCCATATTTACATTGATAGTTTAAATGAATATAAGAAACATATCCATGCTGTGATGGACATACTAACTGCAGCAGGGCTCTATCTGAAAGTGGAAAAATTCAGATTCCAGCAGAAGGAGATCAAATATCAGGGATTAATAATAGGAGTTCATAGAATTCTGTTGGATCCTGAGAAGATACAGGCAGTCAAAAAATTGAAGCTACCAAGAAAACGTGAAGATGTGCAAGCATTTCTAGAATTTGTCTACTTCTATCTCAGATTCATAAAAAACTACACCAAGGTTTTGAACCATTAATCAAACTCACGGAATTGCCGGTACTGTTTTACCAGGGACCAGATCAAAGAGAGCATTTGGAGTATTCAAAGAGACCATCACAAGCCCACCAGTATTGAACAACTTCAGCAATGATAAGAAGATTGCCCTGGAAACTGGTACTTCAAGCTATGTATTTGCAGGAGTCATTTCACAATAAGACAATCATGGGATTCTTCATCCTGTCGCCTGTTTTTTCAAAATTGTACACCTGCTGAGGAAAACTACTAAATCAACCACCATGAGATGGGAACGATAGTCAAATGCTAGAAGCTTGATGCATCGACTAGAATGGTAGGTCATATTCCTCACAAGCGCAGGCAGAAAAAACTTATCAAGATGTTCTCATAATAGATAATCTTGGCAAGAAAAAGTCAAAATAAATGATCACATTGTTCATTGAAGTTGTGAGCCTGAACCAAGACTAATTCAGCCCCGAAGAACTATGATATTTCATTCAGAATCACTGCCACTTATGTCATTATGACAGCAGTGAAGGAGTCTGCATATATGCCGATCAAAAACATAGAACAATCGATGAGGAACAGATTCTCTTTATCAAAAAATATCATGATTCCCTGACAGCAATTCACCAAGGGAGAACAAAAACCATTGAGCTATTCAAAAGGCATAATAATTGGCAAGGAATGAAAAATGATGTAGACAGATATATTGAAAACTGCTACACCTGCTAACACAGTAAACCTCAAAATCAGAAACAATATGGATGGAAACAAATGCTGGAAGTACCATCACAGCCCTGGAAGGATCTAACTGTGGACTTTATAGTAGGGCCACCAGAAAGCAAAGGATACAATGCCGTATGGGTAGTAGTGGACAGATTATGAAAGATGAAATACCTGGTTCCATGCTGTGACAACATGAACAGAATGATGCTGGGAACAATGTTCATCCAGTATGTATTCAAACTACATGGCATACCAGATACTCTATTATCAGATTGGGGACCACCATTTGCTTCTGAATTCTGGAAACACATGTGCGCAAGATTGGGAATAGAATGAAGATCATTCACAGTATTTTGTCCTCAAACTGACAATCAAACCAAACCAATCAGTACAATTATGCAATAGTATCTAAAAGCATTAGTCAATTATCTACAGAAAGATTGAATACAGCGGCTCCCAATAGCTGAGTTCGTATGAAACAACAACTTGATCAAATTAACACAAACGTCAACAGATTTTGGCAATTATGGTTTCCACCCCAGGATGTCTTTTCACCAACATCCAGTGCACAAAATCATGATATTTAAAAAGTTAATGGAGCTCAAATAGCAACAAGAATGAAGGTGGTATTTTATCAAATATTAGTCAAAATAACAAATACCCAAGCAATTCAAGCCGAATAAGCAGTCATGCACCACTGTGCAGAATATTTTTTGATTGTAGGGAATGTTGTATAGCCGGACGCCAGAAACATTTCAACTGAAAGACTCAGCACAATGCTAGATTGGAAATATATAAGCCCCTATGAAATTCTTGGAGCTGTCAGCCCATTGGCTTTTCGATTACAACTGCCAACAATCATCCACATCTATGCAGTTCCACCACTATCCAGACTATTGAGGGCATCACAAGACCCTATCTCAGGACAAGTAATTTACCTACGACCATTCATAATTGTTATAGGGGAAGAAGAAAATTGCGTTTGAAAGATATACTTGTATTTTGGTATATTGATAAGATAGCCTGAAATGGCAATCAGAGCTATATTGTTTCAATCTCAATGTTCTTCACAGATCCCATTGGCTAAATCCCCAATTTCAAAAATTGTCATTTCTTACACCATTTAAGCTTACAATTGCAAATGTCAAAATGACAATAAATATGATAATTCGAACTCTATCAATACCCTATTTAAAAACCCATTCCATTGCTATCCAATTACCACAATATAAACCCAAACAATATCCAAGCGAAAGTAAACCAATCTCATTCAAAAACAACCAAAGATTAAAACCTCAACAAAAAATGTTATTCCCAGTCAAACCCTAAACTAATTTGCCAACATCAATTTCAATGGTCTCAGTTTTTCCTTTGACTTTCCTTAGTTTTCAGATGGGCTTCTAAACCTGAAGTTGGAGGGTTGACAAAATACTTATGCTTCTACAGCGAATTGATGGTTTCCTTCACTGCGTTGGTAATTTTATAGTTGTCACACCATATCGTGTGACCTGTACTCACAATAATCATCAAATATCAGTTTCAACCAATATACCTTCTCTGCATTAGTTTCTCCCTGACGATAATATTTGCTCAGAACAATACAAGACTGTGAGGCCTGGATCTGGATGATGCAAATTGATTATCCAATTCTTCACCAATATTGTAGATCATCGGGTCTGCCTGTGGAACGATATTGTCATGCGCAAGATATGACCATCCTTCAAGAATTGGACCATTTGAAACCTGATAATTTTGAAGTAGAATCCAACAAAGTGTTCAGGCTTCAAAGTTAGTTGTGGATTAAAGCCATCCAAGTATTGAATTATTGTTGAATATTGTGGCCACATTGTGTGCTTGCTATCGTTCATTATCACCTTGCTTATATCTGACATCCCACAATTTCCAGATTGTCTGGGCAGTATCAAGCATTACATGATCTACTGACATTATAAGGGCTGATATTGGGGAGTCAATGATGCTGGTAAGTAATATAAATAACAAATGGTCTTATGTATTAATGTCAAGGGTTTAGGGCTCGGGGTTGTAGGGGTTATAATAACTTAAAGCCGGGTGGTCAAGGGATCTAGAAATAGCCTGTTGCTACGAAATGAGGACTATATGCAAGAAACTTGATCTAGTATCACCGAGTGTGAAAGAAGCGAAAGCTGAAGCTTATTAATTCATTTATCGACAAGAGAATGAATGCAGAAAGAAACTTATCATCTGCAATCGCCTGGTTTATATACAGTGATTCACCTGTTCCATAATACCTCCGAACTCCCACTGTCTCAGTATATTGCGTTTGCACAATTTCATCCTTTCCCATTCGAAACCTGATTTCATTCTCGCCATGCTTTGGCCTTTGTTCAATACCTGATTCCATTCTCATTTGAAACATGATTTAATTTTCATCATGCTTTAGCCTCCATTCGAAATCTGATTTCATTCTAGTCATGTTGAATCTTGTATATCATTTACCGATCATCACTTTACCATCGATCATCACTCAACACAACCAAGACAATTAGGCTATTGCCATCAGATGTTTATTTCAGTGATGAATTTCTATTCTGTTACGGAATTGACCTATATAATGGTCAAATTGAATTCTTATTATTCGGGAAGAGATACTGGACATCCACACTTGACTGGAGAGATATCCTCATCACCACCATCCAATATTGAGGGCTTTGAAAAAATGGTAGTAATGATTCAGAATCAATCTGATTTGATGCTTTGTTTTGTCTTTGGGGTAATGTCTACTGGCAATCCAGCCTTTTACCTGCTGATGGCAATGTCTACAAGACCATCAATGGTGATTTTGAATTGTTATTTATTTATATTTTTGACACAACGATCTGCTTTCCATCAATATTATCAATCTCCCTAACAAGCTTAATCACAGATTGAATTCGTTCATTGTATTATTATGCTGTCCCATTGTGTTGTTGGTACTTCATTTTTGCCCCAGATTTTGATACCTAATAAAATTCTAAAAATCAACTCTTTAATTCAATTGGTCTTCTTGCTTTTTGATCTCTTCTCCGAATAAAGTTTCGATTCTTCTCATGGCCAATTCCATTGCCCAATACACTGGTGTGGGGCCCAAAATTCAATTTGTTGAATCAACATCAAGACAAAGTGAGCATGTCCAACAACTGAAATCATAGTTGTGACAGGGCAAAAAAATTTGTATTAAGAATTGTTAACAAATATCTATAGAATCATGGAGATAGGTTTCAAGGGTTACAAAAATAAGATACAACAGCAGTGATATCAACTTGAAAACAGATTCAAGTAATGATGGTATATGGGAATAAGAAGAAAAAGATGATACGAAACAGAATTGAAGACAGATTGAAAATGAATATTATAAATAGTTCTTCCCACTTCTTCCTCCTGACAGATTCACATAGTTATCAAGAATCCTGGTCTCTGGCGGTATATAATCAAAGCAATTTCTATGTCTAATGCCAATTTTGGTCTGTTCAACATTGAAATCAGGGTTTCATCAATGAATATCTGATTGTTAGACATTTAATTCCCCTTCATACAGCCCTGTGATTCTGCCCCACAATGAGGTCAATTTCAATTTGTAAAGGTCAAACACATTTGGTACAAGTTCTGTTCAGGTATATAATACAGTATCTAGACGACAGTTTTCAATAGTGGGGCCACTGAGTTTAGTATTGGGAAGAATATCGCAATTGGTAGAATTGACATCCTTCATTTTCAAACTATTGTAGCTGACTCCCATATATCGATAACAGTGAAACAATGGATGATTGTACTCAGCTGGAAGAGTATACAGCTGTGTACGGCCTTGTATAAGAGTATGAGAGTAGATACGGTTGCAAACGTGGATATATGAATATAATTGAGTAGTATGTGTATGTCAGATTATCACTGGAGTGCAATTGCACTCCCGTGAAGTGACTATATACTGGGCGGTTACCCGGCCGCCATTACATTATCCCCCTGCAGACCACTTGGGCTGCCATACCCGTACACGAAAAGAAAAGATGTAAAGATCCAGACTCGTATGTCCTCGTACAGCCTTATAAATCCTGCTACCGATTGGTACCGCCCAAGGATGACCATTCGGTGGATCTGGCACACAGGGAAACTCCACCTCCAGTGGTAGGTGGTCAAAACCCATGCCGACGCCATTTGTACTTGGCCGAGATCCAATAAGTGAAGACAAAAGAAGAGAAGAGAAGGAAACCTCCAAATTCACCCGAAATCCTCCAAGCCCACCTCTCTGAATCCAAGTGCACAAATCCAAGCCCACTGCTAATGCAGGCATCGATCTAAGTCTATAGTTCCAAGTATCCAAGCGGACTTCCAATTTCTCCGAATCTAAGCCATTGCTCTTGGTAGTGCCGGCTCAGTTGAGCGTATGTCATCATGGGCTCCCGCCATCGATTGATCGTATGTAATTTCTCTCGTTGAACTTGTTTCAGAGTCTCCAAGGTGACCACCATGGCCACCGGGCCGATTAGACCTTTGATTTGTCTATGAATAGTCTCTGCAGCAGTCAATTGACATCAATAGGTATACTCATCTTAGTTATAGCTGCTGAACCACAGGCCATGCAGCGATCGGCTCTCTGAGAACACTATTCAGTAATCTTTGGAGTATGCCTTTGAGTCCACGGTTCCGAATATCCATGGCCACTTGTGCAGCAGGCCAGCAATCCCATGTCCAAGGGTATGCCCAAATGTATTTTCAAGTTCACTTCCAGCTCTCCAAATCCAAATTTCCAAGCCTTCGGCAGACCTCATGGATGATAGCCTCCGTGCTTGGCATTGATTGTATGTCTCATTGATTGGCTACAGATTGACTTGTATATCGGCTATCCGGATTTTCTTCATCGTTGACTATTGGTTGCCATTCGGCTTCAGATCCAATGGTGGCTTGTTGATTTGAGTCTGCTTGGTCTAGCCATTGGTTGCAGACGTCATATACCGACATGCACTTGTACATGTTCGTTCAAGTTGCAGTATCTCACTCGTTAGTGTGCCATAAATAATCTTACTCACAATGTAATTAAGTAGCTTCCACCTCAGATCCATCAAGGCATCCATCTTCAATTCTCATGCCTTCGACTTCCGAATTCATTCATGAATCTAATACGTAAGCATCCCATATGAAGATCTTACTTGCCATGTAATTCCAGCCCTTTTGCACTGTTGGAAACTGCAGGAAGCTCGCATCACCGCAGCCTTGTAAATTCGATCAGGAGCCTAAGCTCAGATCCCATTCCGACGTATCTAACTTGTAAGCATGAAATATACCGATCACACTTACCACCTCAATGTCCTCCAGCACACTCGCAATCTTGGGATGTAAGTTTGTATCACCGCTTCGTGCATCCAACCAGGAGCTTCTGCTTCCGTCCCCTTATGCCAATGTAGGTGCGCTTCCATAATACCGCATATTCCGATATGGTGCACATACTGTGCTGCGTAATGATCCATATCTTCGACCTTGAATATCTCATTGCTGCTTGCGTATTTTGTCTGGCGGGCTTCGGCCTCCAGCATGCTTTCTCGGATAGTTCGGTGTGTCTCCTCCAGGCGGACTGCCATGGTCCCATGGATTCCTCTTTTCGGTATTGACCTCTCGATAGACGGCTTCGCAGACTGTGGGTCATTCTTTATACTGTTCGATTGAGCTTTTTAAATCATCCAAATACTGTTTGCCTTGAAAACCACTCTGAATTTCGTTCCATGATAACTGCAATTCATCTAATATCTCTGATCCGGTAGCCATCTCAACTGTATGTCGTTCGGCCATGGGTAGCCCCATCAATAGGCTTCGCTTCCTTGATAATTTCTGTGTAACCGTTGACTTCTTTGGCGTACATCACCGTAACAGTGCATCGTGCCAGTACCTCCTGTGCCATAATCGTTTCCAGTAGGGGTGGTTCCTGAATATCCGGTACGGTTATCCCCCCCTTTGTGGTCGGAGCTCCATCAACGATTCTCAAATTCTGATGCTGATCCTCGTATCGATTCTCTTGTCGATCCTAATTCCTCAAATTATATGTAAATATCTCCAAATTGTATCTGGGATGTTGTTTCAGATCATTTCGTCGGTACGTCCTAAATTGCATATGTGCATATCTGCACTTGATTGCTAGTCTCGTAGCTTGTCATCCGAAGTAAAGCTTTCATAGAGCAGGGAAGAGTTCCAAACGTAACCTCGCCTCACCATATAAGAAATTAGACATATTGTCATCCATATCTAGCCACCTCCGTATGATGTTATAAGCACAGCTGAGGTCCAGCTTCGTGAATATCCGGGCCTCGCGCACTCGGTCAAGCATCTCTGAGACTGACAGAAGGGGATATGGATTCTTCACCAACACTAAGTTGAGTGCGCGGTAATCGACACAAAGTCTTAGACCACCATCTTTCTTTTTTGCAATGAGAATCGGTGATGACCACTGAATAAACCCATTGGCTAGATTTGCCTCGATGTAAGCATTTTGGCGTCCTGAATTTGAACTCCGATAAATTGCAAATCCGTCCATGACCATCAATCTCTGACTATTCATTTCCGGAATATGCAAATTTGCACTTGTACAGTCCACAATTTGTGGCTTCCCCTGTAGCTCTGTAAGTTCTCTAAAGGCCTTGTGTACTGACCTCCATGTAGTTAAAGTCCCATCGATACAACTGCCGCCTCTCATCGCACTCCCGTTATTCATCTGGTGACATAACGTCTATCATAAGAAAATACCCACTCATCGATTTGTCCATTTGGCATGGGATCTTATGTCCAAATCCATGATCCGGCAATGGAGCACACGATCTTATTCCACGCTATTTTGGGAATACCGCTCTGCGCCACCATACCAGATCATTGCAGAGCAATAGGCTTGTACAATAATAACCACTAAAAAAGAATGCTTCATTTTGCCATGGTGACTGTTGCAGTCTCCAGTCCGTTTGTTTGTGGATAAATGGTCATTTAAGATGGTATCGTCGTTTCGTCAACTATTATTACGATTGCCTTATCATCTATTGGCAGGGAATTCCTTGCGGTGAAGAATTGGTGAGTTGTATATGCCTTTAAAGCCTTTGCAGCACTATCAGTGCATTCAGCGTGTCGACTTCTGCCAGTAATCGGAATGCTCGATGATGATTCTTATTATGTGAAACTCGTTTCTGATGCCTGTACGGGTTCGTATGACTCCGTAACTACTCCATATGTGTGTTAGCCAATTGTATGTGCAAAAGATAGAGCGGTAGATGTTGCGGAATCCAGGAGCCCAGAACAGAATGGTTGCCCATGGAAGAGCCAAGCCCCGCCATCCAGATACTCCTTTTCTTGACTCAGCAAGCCGGTAGCAGTCATTCAAGCCCCACATTGTTGGTATCACTTCTGCCGCAACAATCGCCGCTGCTCCCTGCCCGCCCATCGAGCGCCTTGGGCCTATCTCACTGTCCATCAGCACTGCCTTCCATGGTCGCTCCGAGCAGCCCTGTACAAACTCCCACTCCTAGGCAGAACGTCCATCGACGACCCCCCCTGGCAAATGGATCATCCAAAGGGGTAGCACCAAGTATTTATATATATATGGAGTACAGCCTTCTTCGGAATGCGCCTCCTCCCCAGGTATGATCCAGGTACATTCCCGGGGCATTTCTGATGGTCTATTTGGTCAACTGCCACCTCTTGCGCTGATGCTGGGGTTCACAGAGCCAAAAGTCGAATGCATTTGCAAGTCGACGTCAGGATTCCTGGACTTGTTCCAAGGCAACCCTGACACCAGTGCAACAGTGCGTCAACTGCACCTGCCACCATTTATGCCAATAAGCTCACTCAGCCAATCACGTACTTGTCTCACCCAATTGGGACTATCTGACAACCAAACAATGTCCATTCCCACTTGGGGATACAACAAGTATGAATTAAACCTCCTCAAACTGTATATACATACCAAATCCACACGTCTCCGGTGAGTGCCCAGACGGTTTCCCCACCAATAGCCCTGTGGATCCTCAGATCCCTGACTATAAACCAAATCATTTGCATTGAATTCCTAGTAACCTGCTTCATATGCCATCGTATGGGCACATATCTGTATTCGCTCTGTTGGCGATACGGTTTTGTTGACTTATTCGACCAAATTTAATAGAGTTGGCACTGATGGCATCCTCTCCCCCCGACAATGTATTTGCCACCTTAAAATATTCGGGGGTTATACTTCCCATTCGGAGTTGTAGCACAATCTGAGATCATGCCTACTTGACGTGTTCGGAGTCGTAACCATAAAACCGTAGCTTCAGAATGTCTCCGTGGCTCGTTTCAATCATGTGTAATCGTGTAATCTTATAAGGATATATAGAACCGCGTAAGACTTCCATAGCCACTGCTGAATACTTCTTCCAGCCTCCGTAATAATTCCAACATAATTGTTGCCTTCGCTGGTGAATCAACAGACGTTCGACCTACTCAGCTCTGTTATATTCGGCCCTGTATAATCCACCAGCGAAATGATAATCCACGGTAAGTACATTGTGAAATGTAGCCTTATCGATTGTGCATTGTGTTTAATTTTTCGAAGATCAATGCGTTCAGGGGTGTCATCCATTATTGCTTCGCCAGCACTTCATGCCGGATTGGCTTCCGTCTATAGTATCTGACTCGCCTCGATAGTTCGCATACGATTGCACTCATTGGATGAAATTGTCAGGAATGTCAGGAGTACAGCCGGTTTCGGCATTGCCAGTGACACGCCTTTTGGGGTCGCTTAGACTACGGAATAATTCCTGTAATTGTCAATTGACTGAAATAGATGATGGTAAACCTATCCGATCTCTTGGCATTTGCGATTGGTAGCCAATTTGTGATATGTTGATCAACCGCAACAGACCTGGTCACTGACGCGTCTCTGGTCGATTGGCCGCTGGAATCAACCCCAAATCATCTCTGCTACTGTCAATCCTCGATTGGTTATACTTATCAAGACTCTTTGCTGATGCAATCGATAGTTCTCAAATCCGTATGATTTCTCATTCGGAGGTGTCGTGACAGGTCAAAAAGGGGTAATTCATGAAATCCCGTAAGCGAAACATATCAAATTTATCAAGACCGATAATTGTGAAAGAACGTACAGCCGTGTACAGCCTCGTATAAGATCATTTGAGTGGACACAGTTGCAAATGTGTATAGATGAATATGATAGAGTAGTATGTGTATGTAAGATAATCGCTGGAGTGCAATTGCACTCCCGCAAAGAGACTATATACAGGGCAGTTACAAGGCCGCCATTACATCAGCTGATGAGAATAAAGTCAAAGTGCAATGAGACCTTTTACCAAAAAAACAAAGATAAGCCTAGCAGAAATGTCTACCCAAAAAATCCACTTGTTTTCTCTACTATTCATTTTGTCCTTGCAACAATAAAAACATATATCCAATCTATCAGATTGATTATATACTATGTAATTATTGCAATAAAGTTTATCATCACACCAGTATATACATCAATTACCTCAGATGACACCATTCAGAAAGGGGGAATTACATACCTTTTCAGCAAAATTTGTATAGAGAATATACTTTTACTGTTGATAATGCTATCCTACTTCAGGACTATCACTCTCAAAATCCCATTGACACTGTACAATGTTCAGACAATAATTCCAAAAGCGCAAATAATAAGATTGATGCCAATAGTCTCAAAGATATACTGTAGCTGACTTTCAAGGCAAATACACTGCAATTGATGGTATTGGACTTGCAAACAGCTGGATAGATATTAGATGGTGATATCCACATTTTGGATAACATAATTGAACAATGGACACTATTTGCTTAGCAGAAGTGATATCATTTGACATTGGTGGGTCGAACACAAACTCACTAGAGCTGCCAGCAATGAGCTCATGAAGCTTCAGTGGATGAATATATACTACACATCTGCATGTACTTTGAACACTGTAATCGATGAAATCATCCAGTACTTTCAATTGACTTATGGAAATCTGATACAGTCAGTCATACAGGTCATGTAGATTTAGATTTTCAACACAACAAATGAAAGATCGATTTTTATTATTGAAACTATATTTACACCATTGAATTTCTACTTCAACAATTCGTATTTCAAGGGTCTATGGTACATGTACCAATTATGGATTATAATGAATTTGGGAAATGAGTGTGCTCTGAAGTTCATAGGTACAATAGATTGCCAAATAAGTCGATATGAGTTTTAATTTCATTGACAGAATGTTATAATTGAATATTTTAGTAGCTGACAAAGTCTGTCAGCTCCACCTTTATGCCAATCATTGACAGCTTTGATCATACACATCTGACCAACCATGTGGGCTATTAAATGGAATTCCTGATTTACTTCAGTCTTGAAACTATTGAATCCACCATTGGATTTAAGCCTTCAAGCCTTACTACTGTTATTGTTCCCCTGCTTCTGGACCCTCTGAACAATTCTCACCAGAGCTGTGGAAAAACAGGTACCATCAATCAGCTGACAGAATACAATCAGAAAGTATTTAAACTGGTTTTTCAGATTATATTATATTCTTTCAACACACTTTCGAACAAAGGTCAGCCCATGCATTATTTCCCCAGAAAAATACAACCATGATGTGCAATTATAGCTACTTGGATGGCCGATAACTTCTAGAATATTCAGCTCTGTGTAATCAATCTACCAGGTGGCCAGATTTGTAGAGTACCGAAATCGTTATTTGGAGGTGGCAATCAATTCCCCTGGCCACATTACAATTATCAACTATCTTTCCAAATAATCATGCAAGCAAAATCCTTGGATAATCAAGACCACAAGTGTGCCAGTGAGCAGCTTATCAAAAGAAGTACAATAAAAACGAAAGGCATCATTCAGAATATGATATGTGATGTATTGCATATATCAATCATTTTTGATATTGTACACACTATCAATCTCAGTTTTCTGAAGTATCTAATGCAGTGGATAGTGCTCTATTTCTAGTTTTACAAACAATTTACCAATTCAATAATCTTTAAACCATAATACCTGATTATCCATGAGTTGCACCATTCGATAAGTACTACACAGCCATAAAAAAAGAGAGTGGCAAAGAGATGAAATCACTTGGCCATGCAATTGTTGCTATTATTGCAAAGATGTCATTCCAACCTTTGGAGCTGCTAGGCCCACTCAAATCTTTCATCCTCTATGTCAAAAACTGTATCTACTTTCACCTAATTGATCAATATCACAACTATACCAATGTGACCATCACATATATTGAATACTGTCTCAGTTAATTCTATCATCACAAGAATGTTATTTATCATTTCCATTCCAATCTGTCAACCAAGCAGGCTGCTGAAGCTTGGCAAATGCAGCTTGCTATTGATAGGCAATATTGGGATAAAAATATTCTCATATGAAGAGGTTTTTCTGCCCCAGACATCATTATATTGACAAAGACAAAATTCAAATTGTTTCAAATAGTGCATCACACTTCATAAATAAGTTTGACTACAACTCTATTGGGATAAATCAATTGAATGACTTTTCATATATGACAAATAAGGAAATTGTCAAATATAAGCTTTAAACGATCAAAAAGGTCAATGATGGACTTGAAAGCTATATACTGACAATTAAATTGTCATGAACCATCTTACCAGAATTTGCCTACCAAACCCCAGAACAAGGTATTCCAATTCCATGATTTGAATTTAAATACCCAAAAATGACATTATGACAAGCAATAACTATTTCTTATGTCTACAGCAATTCAAATAATGAAATATCACCAACCAGGAATCATGTTTCCAGCTGACCTCCAATTCTGGTGTGGAAGGTGAAAAAGCAAACTTCAAAATCACATCATATGATATTTCGAAAATATAGTAAATATACTACATATATAGATATTGACAAAGGATCTTGTTATCAACAAGACACAAAATACAGTTACAATGATTCTGAAGCCAGTGAAAAATAATATTTTGTACTCACAAGCAGATGATGTATATGATACAAACTACTGGAATAAACCAACACAGGAAATATAAGGCACCGCACAGTGTTTCAATTATGCTAGCGGATAGAATGCAGGGACAGTTTGAATTGAGTAAAGAATAAATTCCATCAGGATTATGATGTCTTTGTGTAATTGAGGAAATAGAATCAACTGAATGATTACTTTTGGCACTTGATATTACAATAGTTACAGGTCTGATCCATAATATTCTGGGGATGGAAAGAATTGACCAATAATATCAGGCACAAGAATTTCAAGAATTCATACTGAGTAGGTATAGGTGAGTTGTCAACTTGGTGATGACTATTTAAAATATTTGGAGTACAAATTTTGAATGGTAAGATTGGCAGCACAGGGTTAGATTGAAATGATGCTTGGAATATTGAGAATGGTATTGACTGTACTATACTATATTGGAAAACAAATTAGTTTTTGTTCATATACTGCCATCTTTCATTGAAGGGAGGTTGGTAATTGAGCAATATTTGATATCTATACAATCAAAATTATTTAGAAAAACTGGTTTATATATTGTGAGAATGATAAAGAGATTTTAAGGAACAGAATAGAGGTTATTGTGAAAAGAAACAGGTTTGGTCAATCCTTACAATGAGGATGGTATGGTAATAATATAGATCTTATAGATATATTATGGATAATATAATACAAAAAAGATATAAGAGTGTTATACAAAGTTTATATAGGTTTGGATATATATGGAACAAGTGAGTTAAGGTGACAATAGTGGCAAAAGTTGAATATAAAAAAATAGAGTTAGCAGAGAATTGGTTTGCTCTTCACTTGTGCACATATCTATAAAGCAATTCAATAGATTCAATATCAACCACTGTATACATTCTATATGTTTGGCTTTGAATCACTTGTATTGTTTGAATGTGCAATTCCTGAATTCTTAGTTTTGATTAATCAGTGGCTAGATAGAATCCGGACTGCAAATTCTCTGAATGTGATTGTTTAGGTATTGTTATAAATCCTAGAATTCTGATACTTTCACCCTTGACAGCTTTGTCAATAAGGAATACTATATCAGGCGGTAGAAAGTCAATACCAGAAGTTATATAGATGCATGTACAGTGTCATATCATGTCAAGGTTCCAGAGGATCTGATTTTTGCATCTGAGATGCCTGAAGTCTCTATACATTTTGGGTGGAACTGAATTTTTCTTCAAATATAGTAAATAATGTAAAACAGTTTTAAAAATGATCCTATTTTCTTTGCCCATTCAAAACTATATTGACAATATCTGATTCCCTAGATGTTACTGAAGATGGATGAAACAATTTCCAACAGCTAGTTGATATTCCACTATAGTATGTAGAAGTCCAAGAGTAGTTAACCTTATGTTCGCAGGCATCTCTGATAGTATATATATAGATTTCTTCAGATTCAATTCACTTTATATCTTAAAGCATTGATTCATTGACCATCTGGTTGGAAAACTTTCCACTTGTTCAGTAAACAATATGGTTCCTCAGTGAGATAAAACATATATGTTTTAATAGTTACAACTTATATTTTGTGGTAGTTAGTTGAATTATCTCAATGCTCTATAATTTTAACAAAATGATACTATTGTGCTCCATCAGTTAGTAATATCAAAATGTATTGGACTGGGTCAATATATTGTACTTTAGATATATATAGTGTTGAAATTTTTTGTAGTATTTTGAGGTGATAAATATACTTTAAAAAACCTGAATACCAAGGAAATACCTATTTTGTATTGAAACTGGCTACTTTTGATATTAAAATTATATTCAAAAACAGCAAATTGTTTGTATCATACAATACTGTTGGTTATTGAAGTTAAACTTTTTATTGCATTATTTAAGTTCTTTTTGAAATACTTTGGATTGTTGAAATTTGACAAATAAATTTTTTGTTACTATTGTAAGGGTGAGTATACACGAGTATGGTTCCGTACTTGAGAGTAAGAGTAGATATGGTTGCATACAAGAATAGGTGATAAAGTTGAGTAACATTAAGTATGGTAGTATGATAATCGCTCAAGTGCAATTGGTACTCCCACTCCGTGACTATATCCTGGGCACTTACCCGGCCATCACCCGGCTGCCGTTTTATTTTCCTCCTCTCTCGGTGCAGACCTCCTGGGCTGCTAAATATATGTACATGAGAAGAGATGCAAAGCAGTAAAGATCCAAGCCCATATGCCCTGGTACGGCTTCATAAATCCAGCTACCAATTGGCACCTTATGAGGTGACCTCTCAGTGGATCTGGTGCACAGGGAAACTCCACCCCCAGTGGTAGGTGGTAATAACCCATGCCGACGCCAATTGTACTGGGCCGGGATCGAATCAGAAGAGAAGGAAGAGAAGAGAAGAGAAGTAGAAAGCAAGAAGGAAATGTCCAATTGACCTGATTCCTCGAAGTCCACCTCCCCAAATCCAAGCCTCTGCAGCAGCAGGCCTCGTTCTAAGTCCACCCCTGCAGCAGGCTTTCAAATCCAACCTTCATGTCGATGGTTCTGAATATCCAAGTGGATTTCCTGTTTCTCCGGATCCAAGCAATTGATCCCTGTAGTGCTGGCTCGGTGGTGCTTCAATCGGTGAATGCAGTTCGCTTCCACAATTGGTTCGTGATCATAGATTGCAGCTATATTCCCTAGCACTGAAATTGCACTGGCCTCCATGGGCAGCGCAGATGGCAGATTCCCTTGCACTCGAATCCGCTGGCATTCTTTGAGAGCTCGGACGGTATTCACTGGTGGCTATTGATGCTTGCAAAAGGCTTCAGACGAATTGACTTGTTCAAAGGTGGCATCTGGCCATCCACTGTCTTCCGACTATTCTCGTTCGTATGCAATTTTTCCCGTTGAATGTGTTCCTGGGTGTTATCATGGGGGTAAGGCCATCGTGGCCGGTAATGCATCTCTCCAGCCGTCAACTAACATAATTGCATGATGTACTTATCTTGATAATAGCTGCTGGTCTTGAAAGCTTTCAAATTCGTATGATTTCTCCATGCTTTCGTATATCCAAACACACAGTATACTTCATCGGTGATAGTGTAGTATTATGACAGTGCGATAGTCTCTGCTTTCTGCTAAGCGATCGACATGTCTTTTCCTTTGCCCTAACTTATTGGGTGCGCACGTATCCCCTTCTGGCCCGTGCCTTCTGCAGAGCCGCATCTTAAGTCAACCCCTTTCCTCTGTCAACATTACATCCCTCCTAAAAATTCGAGATACTTCTCTAAAAACAAAATGATTACCTGAAACAAACCCACACACAGACATTCCCATGCCTCGACTCCTCGGCATATCGGGCACACTCCAACATTCCTAAAAACAACAAAACCAAACAAAACACACTTGCCATCGACTCCGCGGCAAGGTTTAACCAATAGCCATCGACTCCGCGGCATGGCGTAACCAATGGCCATCGGCTCCATAGCTTTTGACCCTTCCTTTTCCGTTTATCCTTGGTTTCTCCCGAACGGTGTTGTTTTTTGTAGTCGTCAAGCATTTCCTTTGTTTTTGGGAGATTGGCAGCTGGTTCCCAGGTCATTTCATCATCGTTGTAGGCTTGCCATTTGATTTGATACTTGTAGCTGCCTTTGACGCCCGGTGCCTTCTTATGCATGATAATTGCTTCCACGACATATGAACGCTGAATCGTGCCATCTTTATCTCTTACAGTTCGTACCGGTGGAGGAGGAGGCCTTACCCAAGCCGGATTGGCAGTGTACTTCTTGAGTCTGCTGACATTTACTGTATCGTGGATCATCATATCTGCTGGTAATTCCAATTCAACTGCATTTGGCCCCCGGACCTTAATGATCCTGTAGGGTCCTCCCCACGGGTATTGTAACTTGCGACTAGAAGGGTCTTGATTCGCGTATGTAATCGGCAGGTCTTTAATACTCAATATTACGAGGTCTCTGTAAAGGCAAGTACGCCAGAGTATGGCTCCGTACTCGAGAGTAAGAGTAGATACGGTTGCACACGAGAATAGGTGATCAAGTAGAGTAGTCATTAAGTATGGTAGTAAGTAAGTAAGTAAGATAATCGCTGGAGTGCAATTGGCACTCCCGCGCAGTGACTATATCCTGGGCACTTACCCGGCCATCGGCCAGCTGCCGTCACATCATCCCCCTCTTTGGCTGCAGACCCCCTGGGCTGCGATACCCGTACATGAGAAGAGAAAGAAAGATAAGATAAGAGAAGGGAAGGAAACCTCCAAATTGAGCCTGATTCCTCCAAGCCCACCTCTTCTGAATCCAAGCCGCTCCAGCAGCAGGCCTCGTTCTAAGTCCACTCCTTTAGCAGGCTTCCATGTCCAATCCTGCAAGTCCATGGTTCCGAATATCCAAGTGGACTTCTAGTTCTCCAAATCCAAGCAATTAATCTCCGTAGTGCTGGCGCGGTGGTGCATGAATCGGTAAATGCCATTGGCTTCCGCCATTCATTCGTCATTATAGATTGCGTTATTTGATGCAGGAATCCGCTGGCCTCCCAGGAGTGCTCAAACGGCTTTATTCCGCAGCACTGAAATCCCGCTGGCCTCCATGGAGAGCGCAGACGGCCGATTCCCTTGCACTCGAAGCCGCTGGCCTCCTTTGAGAGCTCAGACGGTATTCACTGGCGGCTGTTGATGCTTGCAAAAGGCTTCTAACAAATTGAATTGTTCGAAGGCGGCTTCATGCCGTCGATATTTCTCGTTCGTATACGATTTCTTCCATAGAACGCGTTTGTGAACGTTATCTCGGGGGTAAGGCCATCGTGGCCGGTCATGCCTCTGCAGCAGTCAACAAGCATAATTGAATGATGTACTTATCTTGGTTATAGCTGCTGCTCTTGAGCTCTCGAATTCGTATGATTTCTCCAATTCCATGTCTCCGTGCTTTCGTATATCCAAGCTCACGGTAGACTTCATCGGTAATAGCCTCCGCTCTCGGCATTGATCATGTGTTTCATCGATTGGCACCAGATTGTCTCGTATATCGGTTATCCAGGTGTGGTTTGTCTTTTTCGACTTCCGGTTGCCCTTCGGCTTCAGATCCATGCTTGCAAATAACATGTTCAAAAGAGAGCCTAGCCAGTTCCGGTGAATCGACGTCCTTATTATGTGCGTGTCCATCGCGGGCCAATCGAGTCCTTATCACTCTAGCACGATGTGTTTGATCTGCAGGAACGTATATCCTCCCTTCGGAAGTCAGAGCTCCAGCGACGACCTTCCATTGGTTCTCGTCTTCGGGGGTGTTTGACATGGGCGAGTCGACTATCTTCGCATTCACGTCGATTGCCAAGGTGTCGGAAGACAATGCTTTCTGAATCGCCGGTAGGAGATCATCGTACGGTTCAACTCAGGTGTAATGGCCTACACTGCCAGGGTTGCCAAGAGTCGGCCAATTGCCATCACTGCTAAGGCCCGTCGTTTGTTTCTCGGGAGTGACAGATGGATGCCAGTCGCGGTCTAATTAATATAGTGGTGACGTCCTAAATCTAGCCCGATGCGGTTAATCACCACATTCGGCGGTTGCTAATTGATTATCATCATGAGCTTGTTGAGTGTTCTCGGCCATTCATGTGCTCCACTCGCGGAGGGTATCATTCGTTGATATATCTAATTCGTAAGCATTCAGTACAAGGTCATAGTTACCATGTAATTCGGTGATTTTGCTCTCTCGGCAACTTGATCTCTGAAGACTCGCGGAAGTCTCATACGCCCATTAAGGAGTTCAGTCGGTTCGCATTCCGCGCAGCTTGACATCTCGACTGCTAAATTGGCTGGCTCTTGGCCGTTAGGATTGGGTGCGGTTGACTCCATTGGTATCGTCGGTTGTAGTTGATTGTGCATTGGATGCATTCGGTGGTGCTTCCGATTCCGTGATGACGACTAACATCGTAGCTAGCGACTTCTTGTTCACTCCTAGGCTTCCTGGTGCACTTGCACTTGATCTCATTGACTTCTGGGTGTACTTGGCGTCTGCAGCATGCAGGGTGTGTTGCGGTGGTGATGGTGAGTCGTTCCAGCACTTCTGGTGCGGAATTCGTTTGGAGTAGTGTTTTCTCGATTTCCGGAGCGGTCATCCCCCTCTTTTTGAGGTCGGTGCTCCGTCGACGACTAAATGCAGCTGGTGCATGCGGCGTCGATTCTCATTGATTCCCATCGATTTTCTCATTGATGTGATGGTTTTGATTGCCATCGTGGCTTCATGACTCTGTATCTGCACTCAATTGCGGATCATGCAGCCTCACTCATAAAGTAAGTGTTTCTTAAAGAATAGGGTAGAATTAAAACGTAACCTTGTATATCCATATCGGCAAGAAGACTCATGTTATCCTTCTCCAAGTGTGTGCGATTGCACTCTGCACCCGTAAAATCTTCTTTCCGCGGCTTTCCGGGGCTCTTCGATGGCTTTCCTGTGGCTCGATAAGTGTCATCCGCCTAGCAGCCATTTCTCATCAATTTATGATTGTGTGCATATTGCGAGTTCAGTAGTAAACTCAGAGTTTCAAGTCGTTATTCCTTCTTTGCAAGGATATCGGTGGTTTTTGCGTGGCGTGACGGTCATCCCCTTCTTTTGGAGATCGGTGCTCCGTCGTCGACTTATGATTATGCCGTATGGTATCGAGTCTTTTGTCGATTCTCGTTGATTCTGGCACTTTCGGTTGCCATCGTCGCTTGATACTAGCGATTGCAATTCTCGTTGCGTGTCATTCAAAGTAAGAGTTTCTTAAAGAGGGTAGAAGTTCAAACGAAACCTTGTGTTTCCATATACCCATGGACTATTGCCATCCTTCTCCGAGTGTGTGCGATTGCACTCTACACTCGTCCAACCTGCGTATTGTGGCCTTGCCATGAATCTATAAGTTCATAAAGGGTTTGCGGACATAGATGCGTGGTGGTTGTGTAAAGGTTGCCTTCCTTGTTTGCAAGAGTATCGGCGCTGCCGCCGGCGATGATGACCGCTGGTTAATCTCATTGGCTAAGCCCATTGGCTAGGTTCGTCTTGATGTATAGGCCTTTAGAGTTCTTAACTCAACCTCCAACAGGTTATAGATCTCGCATGCTCAATTGGACGTTGCGGCGGGAGTGTCTCGGCCTTGGCCTTGCTAAAGACGTCCGAATTTTCGATATTTGGCGGGAATGTGCCCGCTGTCATCTGTAGGCACCATAGTAGGTGTTCGCCTCTCTCCATCTGTACATGTTAACTATGCGTTCCAAATAAGGAATGAATTGGAGGAGGGTAGGGGTTCCCAGGAGTAGAGACTTCCGCCGGCCCCTCACAATGGAATATGACCGTGGCGTCCCATCCTCCCTTCGTGGCTCGGCGAGCCGGTAGCAGTCATTCAAGCACCGTCACTGTGTTACTCTTCTGCCGCAACTACCGCCGCTGCTCCTGCTCGCCCGTCCAGCTTATGGGGCTTCTCCCACTATTTGTGGTGCCTTGCATGTAAGCTCACAGCAACCCTTGTGCAATCGCCAAGTCGTATGACGAAAGCTTCGAGAATCTCGTCGCTAGCTAAGAGAGACTCGAATGCGGTGGCTCCAAGCAGTTGTATGTTCAACCGGAGACTGATTCTCTTCACCGCCCTTCTGCAGAGAGCCATTGCCCTCCGCCTGCGAAGGTTCCGACGTCACATTGGTGGCCGCCGGTGGCGCTCTCCGCTTGGGGTGCAAAGAGGCCAAAAGTAAATGATATGACTTAAATGACGTCTATTCTCCTACATACAGAAGGTTAACCATTTGCCTAATCTTGATCAGGGATACGGAGGAGAAGATGCGTCCATTCCCGCTAGGGATACGACGACTTTAATGTGCGTCCATTCCCGCTTGGAGATCCGATGACTTGAGGTGTGATTTCGCTCGTTTGGTAGGTATGTATTTGGTATATCTCGATTCGCCGGTGTTACTAGCTCGTCCGTCTAGTCGAATCACACAATAGAGTATCGCTTTGATCTGCTTGACACTTTAGAATATTCAGGGTTAAACTTCCCACTCTGAGCTGCTTCATGATCTGCGATCGCAGCTACAATATCTGGGTCTTGAACTCTGCCCATCGATAGTCTTTTCTCCGTTAAGTGCACTTCCGTGCAATGCTGATGCTCTCCGTAGGACCGCTGACACGTTGTAGATGCATTACGGAGCTTCCGCTCAGTTCGGAGGAAGGTGTCAAGTGAGCTTGCTGATGCAATGGTAGCTCTTATCGATTCGTTTCTCAATAGCTTGGCTTAGATGGAACTTCCAATCATTCCAACCGATCGTTCGTATGCGAATACTTTCGGCGAATATAGGACTTCTCGGTGGTGTGACCATCAGGCCGGTGACGCGTCTCTCAGCGCCAATTGACCTCCGGATTTATTTCGGAATCGTCACTAATACCGTCAATAAACTGAATTAGGTGTACTTAACAAATCTTAGTGTTTCTAAGTCGTATGTTGAGATGTGTTGAGTTCACGGTCGGTAATGCGACTCTCGGGATTTCTCTCGAATCATCACCCCAGTGATGATAATCCGTATGGGTTCCAAGTAGTGAGTAGTTGAACAAGAGGTATCAAAGAACCAATGAATCGACACGTGTAAGGAATCGTCGATTATGCTTGACTGTATGCCATCAATGGGTTTCCGACTTTTTTCGGTCGTTCGTCTATATGCGATTGATCTCGGTGAATGCGTTTCGAGGCCTCCTCGGCGGTGCCATCATGGCCAGTAACGCCTTTCTCGTGATCGAGTGACCTCCGGAATCATCTCTGGATAATTTCTGTTGCAGTCAATTGACTCGATTAAAGAGTATACGTATCCTGAGTAATCACTCTAGAGTAGCGATCATACTCGGTATAGGTGCGAATAGTAATGGGTTGCGACATGTAGCGATCGCGGTCGGTGATGCGACTCTTCGAATCGATTGACCTCCGAATCACCTCGGAGTGGTCTTTGATATAGGAATACTTATCCTGATTTATTGATCTAGTGATGATACTGGTTGTAGGTTGAGAATAGTAACGTTTTTCGAGTTCTCGGGGGTGCCTGTGGTGGCAGGTGACGCGTCTCTCGTGATCAATTGACTTCCGAAAAGGTTCGGAATCGTCTACTTCATGCGCCATTGACTTTCGATTCGTCTTTATCGTCCGTTCGTATGCCATTACTCTCGGCGGTCGGGTTTCGCGGACTCTTCAGTAGTGATATGGCCATCATGGCCTACGACGCGTCTTTCGTGACTGATTGACTTCCGAATCGTTTCCGAATTATGTCTACCTTCGTCAATCAACTCAATAAGAGAGTTACTTAGCTTGAATCGACAATCTAGCGATGATTTTCGGTGTAGATCTGACGCGTCGAAAAGGAATCACGAATTCTGTGAGCGAAACGTATCTGATTTGTAAAAAGCGATTATAGTGTAAAGGCAAGTACGCCTGAGTATGGCTCCGTACTCGAGAGTAAGAGTAGATACGGTTGCACACGAGAATAGGTGATTAAGTAGAGTAGTCATTAAGTATGGTAGTAAGTAAGTAAGTAAGATAATCGCTGGAGTGCAATTGGCACTCCCGCGCAGTGACTATATCCTGGGCACTTACCCGGCCATCGGCCGGCTGCCGTTACAGTCTCCAACTTCCAGGGTGCATGGCCTCCAGCTTTTATTTGCTTCAGCCGCTTGACTATCTTGAGTCTCTCGTAGACGGTCTTTGGTATCAAAGAACGAAGCTCGCAATCGTTTGACAAACTATGCGCCTTTCAAGCTCCGTATGTCCTCTTGTCAGCCAGCCACAAAATCTAGTGGAATGCAAAGTGCATATCCCAAATCCAACTCAAAAGGACTCTGGTTGGTGGACGAATGTATAGAAGCAATATATGTGTACTCTGCCAATGGCAGCATATCGTCCCATTCAGCCTGGTGGTGAGTGGCGAAGGTGTGCAGGTATCTCGTGACTTGTTTATTTGAGATCTCTGATAGTCCCTCTGTTTGTGGGTGGAAAGCAGTGGATATTGACAATTTAGTTTGCAACCGCTGACTCATCTCCGTCCAGAAATCTGATGTAAATCGGGTATCTCTGCTGCTGACAATCTTGTGTGGGACACCGTGAATTCGTATGATAGCTTCCAAACACAGTTGTGAAAACCAGCAGCATCAATCGTTTTTGGGCATGGTACCCAGTGAGCTCATTTTGAACAGTGATCGACGAATGTGACAATACAGTCATTTTCTCTTACTGAGATTGGCACATCAGTCATACAATCCACTCCTATCCGTTCCCACCGGCCCTTCGCGACTGGCTGAGGTCTCAACAAGCCTGCAACTTTCCCAGCTCGCTGGCTAACCCGTGCACATGTGTCGCATCCTTGTGTATACTTTTGTACTCCCTTCCACATCGCCAGCCAAAAGAAACGTTGGCAAAGCGCCATGTACGTTTCAGCTGCTCCAAAGTGCCCTGCTACTGTCGTGTCGTGTGCTTAACGGAGTATGCGGTGACGTAAGGTCGTTGGGATATACAGACAGCGAGGCTCGTCCTTGTGGCGATCAGGGTCTTGTTTTTGAAGGTGAAGTTACAACAGGCCGTTATCCAGGGCAAATTGATAACTACGTGCCCAAGCCTTCTGTATGGTCGCTGGGGCGGATGCCCTTGGACTTCAATATCTGCACAATGTCCTTGCTCCAAGAGTCGGTACTGGTCTCTGCTGCCACTTCTTTACGCCACTCTGCCAAGTCATGGATGACCAATTGTGTGAGTCGGCATTGCGCACGACGACTGAGTGAGAATCGACACTGTTCAACACAACGTTTCTATCTGAAATCAGGTCATCTAGTCAACGCATCGGCAGCTTGGTTTTTGGCACCTGGGATGTAATGGATGTCATAAGTATAATTTTGTAGGGTGACCAAATATTTCATCTGGTGTGCAGGCGAACGGGGCTGCGTGAGTATGTGCCGCAACGAAGCATGGTCTGTATGTACCGTAAACTTCTTATTGGAATTCAGGTAGTAGTGCCAGTTGACTACTGCATCGCAAATGGGTAGCAACTCTCTGTCGTACGTTGGATATCGTGTCTTGGAGCCATTCAGCTTTCGACTCCAATTGGCGATAACCTTGAATTCTCCATTTGTACATTTCTGCGACAGTACTGCTCACACCGTATATTTGCTGGCGTCAGCATACGGCATGTACTCGCCTTCTTCTTCCGGCAATGCTAGCACTGGGGCCTTGCAAATGCCATCTTTTAATGTTTGGAAAGCCCCTTCTGCCTCCCCAGTCCAGGCGAAATGTACAGTTCCAACATCCTTTTGTCATGGTTCACCACGTTGGCCTCCCATCTTGACATTTTTATCCAATCCGCATATACGGTACAAGGGCAAGGCGATATAAGCATAGTGGCGAATGAACTTGCAAAAGCAGCCTGTCACTCCAAGAAAACCACGGACTTCATTCGCATTCCGAGACCGAGGCCATTTAGCCACTGCATTCGTTTTTGACTCCACTGTGTGTACCCCTTCTTGGTTCATCTGGAAACCGCAAAACTCAATTTCATTTCGGAACCACTTGCATTTCGACTGTGTTAATTTCAGGCCAGCTTTCTGCAAAAGTTGTAGCACTGTTCGCACGTGATCCATATGTTCATTTCTCGTTGAACTATGGAATTGAACATCATCCATGTGAACAGCGACCAATTTCCTCAGCTCGGAGTTAGATGCAAACAGGCGGTTGATAACTCGCATGAATTGGCTAGGTGCTTTGGCTAGTCCAAAAGGTAGAACCATCCACTCATAGATGCCGTATTTTGTTGAGAAGGCCATTGTCTGTCGGTCTTCCGCACAAATTCTGATTTGGTGACATCCTGAAGGCAGGTCAATCATTGAGAAATAAGTTGATCCACCCAACGGCTGCACCAGTTCTTCAATATGGGGCAATGGGTATCTATCTTTCTTGGTGATTCAGTTGACGGCGTGGTAGTCAATGCACATTCCCAAGCCGCCATCTTTCTTTGATACAAATAGTACTGGGAAGCCATAATGGCTGCTGCTCAGGTGTATTCATCCATTCCGAAGTGCTTTATCTAATTCACGTTGTAGTTCTGCATCCTCGTTGGGTGACAGTCTGTATGGGGCCCGGTATGGAGCGTTGTTATTGTCTTCGGGTGTGATCTCAATCTTGAATCGCGGTTTACTTCGTATGGTTTCGTATGTCGGTTCAGCAAACAGGCCGCACTATGCAAAATCTCGAAGCATTTCTCGAAATTCGTCCGGTGACTCCTCCAGCTGGGGTGTTTCTTCAGCATCGAATTGCACACGAACCATAAATGCTTTAGCTACTAGGTGGTGGCTCGAGTGACAGACTTGCCTCTCATCAATAATTTCAATAACCATGGTGCGAGCGGCCTCTTTTACCACGTCTTTATCCGGATCATCGCCGGGCCGCAGGCCGCGAAGATAGTGAATTTGTGCCGCCTTGCCCCTGTCATCCCATGGTACGCCCCCATGCATTATCCACATCTCGTTCGTATGGTGGTCAATGCTGTAAGTACCGTTAATATCGCACACCCAACGCTTCCCAAGGACGATATCAAATCCCTTTACATCCTGGACTGTGAACCATCATGTGTACGCATAACCATTGTCTCCCAGCCTGAGCTGCAGACGCACTTGTGGTCGTCTCTCAATACCATCGTCTACCTTATCATTGGCTGTTTCGACGATCATCCCGCCCCCATCTCTCTCCTCCACCACCGCGACCTTCTTTCTTAACTTTTCCATTGTTGATCTCGGCACAAATTTTCAGTTGCTCCATCGTCTTTGACTGTCTTGGCTGCCATACTACTATATGCGTTATCTCGCTTCTTGCATCGAAGCTTCCCATCGAAACGAAGAAGGTCTAATATATCATTAACACTGATTTCGAGATAATGGTAACAAGTAAACTTTTTCATTGAGGTAGGCACAATAGTAGTGTTAGTTTTAGGGAGTCAATTCGCAGCTAATGGCTGCCGCTGCCATTTCCCGAGCTCGTGTCATCCGAACCATCATCACTGTTGTCAGACAATTCTTGCACTTTGGGCTCCTTGGCATCATTTCCATCTCCAGGGACCTGCTGGGTCAGACAGAGGCTCTGTTGTATTCCTCCACCACCGCCTCCGTTAACGCCTGTCTTGCGCCCACCACGGGAACCTTTCCACTTCTCTACTTTCTCCTTCTCTTTCTTATCCAAGCCCTTCCTATCATTGGCTGCTTTCTTTTCTCTCCATGCGGCCAGGACCTGTTCCTTGTTTGGGCATGTTCAGGCGGGGTGGGCCACTTCGCCACACGCATAACAACTCCGGTCACTACTGCCACCGCCGCCCCCGCCGCCTTCTTTTTTGCCCTCCATCTTCTTAGGCGTTGCCGACATCGGTTGCTTCTTGGAGTTAAGCATGGCGTCCACTCGAGAGACATGCTCCATAACGTCGTTGAGTGACGCTGCAGGCAGATTTCCCAATTTCTCAATCAAAGCCTTGGATGCTTCTGGGTTGCTCTCAAATTTGAACGGGTATGAGTCGAGAAGGCATTCGTCAGAGAGTGGCGCATGGGGTTCCATTTGATGACGAAGCACTCGGAAACGCTCATTAACAGTGGAAACATGTTTGCCACCTTTAATTCGAAGTGGCAGCCAGTCGTGTTTCAGTCTGGTCACAGTGTCGGGGGGGATAACGGCCTCTTTGACTGCGAATGAAAAGTCTTCCCATGCTACGCCTGCACTTGCGTGCGCCAGAAATCGGTGGTTGGCACAAACTGCAGCTTTGTCACGAAACTGAAGCAGTGCCGCGGCAGCCCAACTGTTGGTCAACCGAATTCCCAACTCGTCTGTCAGGCCCAGCGCCTCGGCACAAGGTCCAAAATGGCAGTCTAGGCTGGATATGAAGGAGGTGACGGCATCGAGGATTCTCGTACCATCGTAAGTCGGCAATCCTGTCGTCTTGATGTTGAATGGACGGTTGTTGGAGTTAATTTGGGAAGTGGTGGAGGATGTAGAGCTAGCCTTCACTCGAATTCAGGCCTCGTTTGAAGCATTCAGTTCCACCATGGCCGTCTCCATCTTTTCACTGATTGTGTCTCTCTCATCTTCAATGGTTGCCAACATTTTCTTGGTTGCTTCGACTTCTTATAAAGCTGTGCCCAGTCTGACTTGCATGAACTTATGGAGCGCATACATGACTGTGACCTCTCGTTTCAGCTTCACCAGCTCCCTTGCAGTTGCATTGTCAACCAAGGGTGGCGCCACTTTGTCTTTTACGTCGTCTGAGGCTTGTTGCGGTTGCGCCAATCTGTCACACTCTGCCTGCGACGCCATGAGGGCCTGCTCCTTGTCGTGCAGTTGTTTCTCTAAATTGGCAAGTGCTTCGGTAATTGCGTCCCATTCCTGATCAACATCCTCGCACAATCAGATCAGATCATCGATTGGTTCATGGTACTCGTCCTCAACTGCGTGGAACCATTTGGCAACTTCATTGAGGATGTTCATTTCCGCGATTATCGGTGGGTGATTGAGCACATCATCTTGGCAGGCTCAGTCATTATTGGTCTGCTGTTCGAGAACACTGAACCCCTCTGGCTGCGCATCTAGGATGACGCCGCTAGCCCTGGGTGCTTTCAACATACACGCCGCTTCTGAACCGTCGTCCTTTCAACCTCCAGCAGGGTTAAGGTGCGCGGCAGCAGGCATTGTGTTTGTCATTGTCGTTGTGGTGCGAAATTCGTCTTTTTCGCAGTCGGAAAGTCATCCGTGATCATTTTTTACTACTGTTCCTCGAATCACATTGGGCTCCGGCACGTATAAGGTACAGGAAAAGCCAATCTGAAAGTGTTGCTACCAATGTAGTAGTATGAAAGTGCGATAGTCTCTTCTTTCCGCTAAGCGATCGACATTTCTCCTTCTTCACCCAAACATATTGGGTGCGCACATATTCCCTTCTGGCCCGTGCCCACTGCAGAGCTGCACTTTAAGTCAACTCCTTTTCTCTCTCTACAGATAGACATCGCTCTTGGGATTCATTATGTGTGTTTCATCGATTGACACTAGATTGACTTGTATATCAGCTGTCCGGATGCGACCTGTACCTTTCCGTTGCCATTCGCTTTCAGATCCAATCATTGGTAACTGGTTGACTTGTGTTGGCCTCGTTCGGCCCTCAATTGCGGTCATATATCGAAATGCATTCATTCATGCTGATTTGTACATACTTATTTGAGTTGCGGTATCTAACTCGTAAGAGCACCATAGGGTTGTACTCACAATGTAATCAAATATGTTTCAACTGCAGATGCATCAAGGTGCCATTCTCCGATTCCCATGCCTTTAACTTTGACTTCTCAAATCACGGCAGTTGTGGGGCTGCACAGGCTGAGACCTTCCAAGCCCAGCTGTAGGGGTGACATGCCAAAACTAGCCCGAATGTAATTCGGTACATTTGCTCTCTCAGCAACTTGATATCTGATGACTCGTGGATGTCTCATGCACCCATTAAGGAGTTCAGTCGGTTCACATTCCGCATGGCTTCAAGTTGATATTTCAACTGCCGATTTGGCTGACTCTTGACCACTAGTATTGGGTGTGGTTGAATCCATCGATATCGTTGGTTGCAGTAGATTGTCGCAGCAGAATGTGTATTTGATGCATTAAGTGGAGCTTCCAGCGATGAAGACCAGTATCGTATCCAGCGACTTCTTGTTTACTCTCAGGCTCCTGTTGCACTTGGCATCTGCAGCCTGACTGGTGCGTTGCGGTGATGGTGAGTCATTCTAGTACTTCTGGTGCGGAATTCATTTGCAGTAGTGTTTTCTCAGTTTCCAGAACAGTCATCCCCCTCTTGTTCATGGTCAGTGCTCTGTCGATGACTTGTCATCATACTGGTATGAAAGATGTCAACTGTCATGGATTTCCATCCATTGCCTGATTGATAAGACGGTTTTGATTGCGATCATGGCTTCGTGATTTTGTGTCTGCATCCGTTTGCAAATCATGCAGCATCACTCATAAAGTAAGTTTTTCTTAATGAATAGGGTAGAATTCAAACGTAACCTTGTATATCTATATTGGTGAGAAGACTGGTATTAACATTCTCAAGATTGAGCACGATTGCACTCAGCACTTGTGAAATCTGTAGTCCACTGCTCCTCCATGGCTCTCCCGTGGCTCGATAAGTACCATCCCCCTAGTCGCCGTTTCTCATCAATTCATGATTGTGTATATTGAGAGTTCGGTAGTCAATTCCGAGTTTGAAGGCGCCTGTCATGGTTGTGTCGAGTGAGGATCAAATAGAGAGTAAGGATCGGTGAAGGGTAAAGGGAATACGAAGGAGAACAGGTTTCGTTAAAAGGAAAGCAGGTTTCGTTCGAAAGAATCATGTTTCGTTGGAAGGAATCAGGTTTTGTTGGAAGGAATCAGGTTTCGTTGATTGCGTTGTAAATATGGCGTAATGGTTATGGCGTAAGATGCGGGTTGAAGGGTTTGCCTAGATAGTTGGGTGGAGTTAGGATGTATAACGGAACGAGTGAGTAAAGGTGACGACGGTTGCGTTAACTGTATATAAGGACGCTGGATTTGCGGAGGATAGGTTTGTTCTTCAATCGTTCTCTAGTCTACAAAACAATCAATAGCTTCTGCAGCAACTTCTGTTCACTTTCGTGATTCTGGATTTCGAGTTTCTCAGTTGTTACGCAGTACCCGCGATCACTGCACCCTTCGTTTGGTTTTTATGACCCCTGGAACCACGAGCCTTGAAACCATGACAGAAGAACGAGTCTACAAATCGATTCTATCGGTTATAATTTAGTATATGTGCCGCTATCACCACCGAAGCGGCTGCTACTTTTGTTACCGTCCATGCAATCTCCAGTACCTGGTGTTTAAATCAGTTGGCAACTTCGAAAACCGGTTAACGGTACACAGTTTCTGGTGACACATCTGCATAGTGTGCATCTGGAAATATCGTCGAGAAAGATGCATCATTTTCCAGTAAATGCCAGCATATGGTAGCAACAGACCACAGCAATCCGGCATCAATTTCTTCGACCTAGCTGGTCGAACCACAAACCTTTTCGAATCAGAACCTTCGAACGCTTTTGATAGCATCGACACCATCATCACAACACCTGAAGACCCCCTTGAAGCATACTTTTGGGACGAACCACAAGCGATATCCCCTGGAACAGTTACTGGACCGGAGCAGCTAAATACAGAGGAGGACTCCAAATCAACGACGCAGTATTCAAAAACTTCTGGACCAAGTATTACAGTCTTCATGTAGATTGTCAGAACGAAGAACCCTGCTACTGCGAACACAACTGCGGAGGAACACATACAACAATCGGCAGTGCAGCAGAAGCTCAATCAACAAAATCAGAATCCACGATCAAGCCAACACAGAAAGACTTAGAAAGCCAAATCTCGTGGGCGGATTACAACGAACAAAAATTCAATAAGGGCAAGGGAGTAGACTGCGAATTACACCAGGCCCCTTTACCAACCCTGCTGATCATCATAACAACACCCAGCAAACACGAGGTGTTCTACTGGTAGATGGTCAACCTATTTTTAGAAGCAGATATCGAAACAGCATTCCAACAAATCCAAGAAAACATCGATCAGGTGGCAGACTGCCTGAACACAAAATCTGGCTCTAGATTCACAGCTGCAAACCTCCTCATAGCAGCCTCTCAACACAACCGCCAGGACGTCAGGAGAATCATCACGGCCAACTTGCGATGTCACGTTGACTGGAGCCTTACAGACGGAGCTGGAAATTGTCGCAACAAAGAACACAGAAATCATGAGCGAAGTCCAGCTCAGGGAGCATGTCGGGAACATCAACAATCGGCTGAAAGCAATAAGCCAACTACCAATGACCAGCAGATTGAACAAATTGCTCAAGGAACAGCAATCTGTGAAGGATGTGGAAGTACGAATATCGGAATTGTTGGCAGAAGGAAATAAAGTCGTCCAGGAAAGGGACAATCTGAAGCAGGAACTACTGCTTACTCAACAAACAGCAGCAACAACAGAAACACCGCAAACATGAGGTCATGGGGACCTGGTTGAAGAAATCCAGATCCTAAAACAAGCATTGGAGGAAGCAAATCCAGACCTGGCGGAATTGAAACAAGATCCGGAAGATGCTCAAGCTCAAATGGAGAAGTTTAGGGACCTGGCAGAAGAAAATCGACAACAGGTAACCAGGATTCTGAAGTCAACAGAGGGAAGAGGGGGAGAATCAAGAGTAAGAACAGAAGGGGAAGAGCGAGAAGAGAAGGTAAATAACATCACCAGCTTTTCAGGAGAAGATAGAAAGGAACTTCGAGGGTGGAAGGTGCAGCTGGCATTGAAGATAGCCGGAAAACCAAAGGCGTTAAACAACGAGCGGAAGAAACTAAGATACGTGGTTGGATGTCTAAAGGCAGTGGCCCTGGCACAATTAATGCCACACTGTGACGAATTCTTGGGGGAAGTCAAACTCAATACCCTGAAAGACGTAGTTGACCTGCTGGATGTAGCATTTGGAGATCAAGACAGAGCAGCAACGGCGAAAAGGGAACTCGAGAAACTCAGGCAACGAGACCGCGAATTCTCCCAGTACTACGCAGAATTTCAGAGATACGTAGTAGATACAAAATGGAACGAAGACGATCAGCTAGATGCACCACAACGAGGACTGTCCAACGAGTTCAAGGACTCTATTCAACACATCGAGGAACCAGAGAGTATGATCAAGTTCGCCAAGATGGTGTCAAAAAGAGACGCACAACTGAGGAGAAGAGCCGCGGAAAAGAAATCTGGTAAATGGCAGGGATACAAGAGGTCCGATTCCACAACCAACACCACATCCACCCCAGACTTGGCACCCGCGGGATCTGTTGCAGGATACCATGGCCCCGCTCCGATGGATCTTTCAGCAGTGAAAGGAAGAAAGATTACACCTGAAGAATGGAAGAGACGAAGGGAAGGGGGACTATGTATGTACTGTGGGGATAGCAGACATTTCGCGGCAGCATGCCCAAGGAAGCTGAAGGCAGCATCAGGCCAAACAGAAGTAACACCTTTCAAGAAGGCAGCAAATGATGGAGACGCAGATTCAACAACAAAAGGAAGGGAAGTGGAGTCGGGAAATGTTTAGTCCAGTGCAATAAGGATGGCAATTGCGCTGGAAACGAATCTCCTTTGTCAGTTCATGCTAGTGTTGGTATTTCGCAGTTTTCTATATCAAGCGCAGAAATAAAAGAATCTTCTATGGAAAGCAAACATCTCATTGTGAAATGCTCGCTGAAAATAGAAGACAAGATCATTGATACCCACGCTTTGATAGACTGCGGAGCTACGGGAATAGCATTTATTGACAAAGATTTCGTCCGCCATCATCAATTACAAGAAAAAGAATTAAAAGAATCAAGGGAGCTGGAAGTTATAGATGGAAGGCCTATCGAATCAAGAACCATTACCACTATGGCCAAACTGGACTTAGGCGTATGCTGACGTCAGAAGCAACTACCAGCATTCATTACGAAACTTGGACACTATCCAATCAAACTTGGATTACCATGGCTTCAAATTCACGATGTTACAGTCAAATTTCAAAAGAAAAGAATAGGATTCGAAGGCGATTATTGCCAAAAGCATTGTCAACATCATTCGAGCGTATGGGTATGGGGAAATCATATGGAAACAGCAGAATCCGATGGGCCAAAACTGGACTTATGTGCCATAGCAGCAGCCCCATTTATGAGACGAAATAGAAAGGAAAAACTCATGGTGTACGCGGTAACCTTATATGAAATCAACAAGGCTCTTGAAGTGAAGGACCTTCAAGAAAAACCGCTGGAACAATTAATTTCCAAGGAATATCATGAGTTTCTCCCCCTCTTTGATAAGGTAATCACTGAAAGACTACCACCACATAGACCATACGATCATAAGATTACACTCCAAGACGGATTCACCCCACCTTTCGGACCAATATACAGCCTGTCAAGAGAAGAACTTCAGGTCCTAAAAGAGTGGATTGAAAAGAACTTGTCAAAGAGATTCATCAGATCGTCATCATCACCATGCGGAGAACCAGTGTTTTTCGCACCTAAACCGAATGGAGGCTTACGACCATGCGTGGACTACCGAGGACTCAACGAAGGAACGATAAAAAATTGATACCCGTTTCCATTAATCCAGGAAACCCTGCTGAGATTATCAAAAGCCAAATGGTACACCAAGTTGGATGTCCGAGATGCCTACAACATGATCCGAATAGCAGAAGGAGACAAATGGAAAATGGCATTTAGGACCCATTATGGTCTGTTCAAATCCCTCGTTATGCCCTTCGGACTCACCAATGCACCAGCTAGTTTTCAGGAATTTATCAACAATACTCTTCGCCCCTTTCTGGACATCTTCTGTATGGCATTCCTGGATAACATCCTAATCTACAGTGACAATTTAAAGGAATATAAGGAACACGTGAGAGCAATAATGACGACGCTTAAGGAGGCCGGTCTGTATCTGAAGGCAGAAAAGTGCGAATTCCATCAACAGGAAGTGAAGTATCTGGGATTGATAGTTGGAGTAAATGGGATTAGAATGGACCCGGAAAAAGTAACAGCGGTTAAGGAGTGGGAGGCACCTGGCAAGCTCAAGGAAGTTCAAGCGTTTTTAGGATTCACAAACTTCTACCGAAGGTTTATAAGAAACTATAGCGGGGTGGTCCAACCATTAACCAAACTTACGAAAAAACTGGTACCTTTCCACTGGGGCCCTAATCAAAAGAGAGCATTTGCCGAATTGAAGGAAGCATTTACAACATCACCAGTCCTAGCACACTTCGATTACGAAAAGGGAATTGTCCTGGAAACCGATGCATCGAGTTTTATATCCGCGGCAGTATTATCACAGTACGACGATCAAGGAAACCTCCATCCAGTGGCATTCTTTTCAAAGAAACATACACCAGCAGAAGAAAATTACGAAATCAATGATCAAGAGCTGGGAACCATCGTTAAAAGCCTGGAACAATGGAGACCGGAATGCGAAGGGTCAGTACATCCTATTAAAATACTGACAGACCACAAGAATCTCGAATACTTCATGACATCGAAGCTACTCAATAGAAGGCAAATAAGATGGTCTGAATTCCTATCATGATTCAAGTTCAAGATGATATACCGTCCAGGAAAACAGGGTCAGAAGACCGATGCACTCACAAGAATGCCAGGAGACATTCCTCCAAAAGGGGGGGCAGAAAAAACCCAACAAATCGTGCTGAAGATGGAAAATCTTGCTCAAAGAATACAGAAGGGATTGGTGGTAGCATTTGCGGAAGTAGTCAATCGAGAAGCAGATGAAATCAATCCAGAGGAACTATGGAACAGGATTCAAAGGGTGTGCAAGGACTGCCTGTATGACAGCAGTGAGGGACTGTGTGCCAATGCCACGGAAATCATCAGCGAAGAAATTTCGAAGAAACTTCAACCGATAAAGGATCATCACGATACACCGGCAGCAGGACACCCAGGACGAGCAAAAACCTTAGAACTCCTCAAAAGAAATCATCAATGGCCAGGTATGAGCAAGGACATGGACAGGTACGTACGAAACTGCCACATATGTCAACGCAGCAAAGCAACTCACCAGAAAATCCACAGATGGCTCAAACCGCTGGAAGTACCACAACAACCATGGAAGAATTTAAGTATGGACTTCATGGTGGAATTACCAGAAAGCAAAGGGTACAATGCCATATGGGTAGTAGTGGATAGAGTGTCGAAAAAGAAGCATTTAGTACCATGTCGAGACGATACAGATGTAAGGTAACTGGGCGAAATGTTTATACAAGAAGTCTTGAAATTACATGGGTTACCAGACACCATAGTATCGGATAGGGGACCTCAATTAGCGTCGGAGTTCTGGAGACATATCTGCGAAAGACTGGGAATCGAAAGAAAGCTGTCAACCGCATTACATCCACACACCGTTGGCCAAATGCAACGAATGAACGCCACTATGGAACAGTACCTCAGGGCTTTTGTCAATTATCAACAGAACAACTGGACACAGTGGCTACCAATGGCAGAATTCGCGTCCAACAATCACGCCTCGGAAACAACAGAATCCTCACCATTCTTTGGCAATTACAGATTTCATCCAAGAATGACCTTCAGTCAACATCCGATTCAGAATGGAAACGACATCAGGGAAGTAAACGCAAACACCCTCTCCCAGAAAATGAACGATATCTTTCAACAGATGAAAGCTGAAATAACTCAAGCACAAGATAACCAAGCGGAACAAGCAGACAAACATCGACAAGAGGGAGTGCAGATGAAGGTTGGGGACCGAGTCTGGATGGACGCCAGGAATATTGCAACGCAACGACCTAGCAAGAAGCTGTACTGGAAACGCCTGGGACCCTATGAGATTACGGAAGTTAACAGCCCATGGGCACACCGGTTACGATTACCCAAGGACCTCCATATTCATCCAGTACAACCAATCTCTCGCCTCAGCAAAGTAGCCGAGGATCCATTACAAGGACAGATCGAAGCTGCACCACCTCCAGTTATCATAGAAGGAGAGCAGGAATACGAAGTCGAACGTATTGAGGATTCCAGAGTGTTTCGAAGACAACTGCAGTATTTGGTTAAGTGGAAAGGCTATAATGAACGCAGCTGGGAGCCGGCAGTCAACGTGGACGGACTTCAAGCAATCGATATATTCCACGCAGAACAACCTGGCAAACCCGGATCAACAACCTCATAGGAACTCGGCTTGTGGGAGGGTGAGCTACTCTCACAGTTGTGCCGAGGGAGGATCGGAGGAACAGTGATGATCGATGGAGCATATATGGAGAATACGGAATACAAGGAAGGAATCAGGTTTCGAGGAAAGAAATCAGGTTGCAGTAGAAGGAATCAGGTTTCGACAGAAGGAATCAGGTTTCGGTAGAAGGAATCAGGTTTCGATAGAAGGAATCAGGTTTTGTTGGTTGCGTTGGCAATATGGCGTGATGGTTATGAGGTGGTTTACAGATTGAAAGGGCTGGGTACATAGTCGGGTGAGGTTTGGATGTATTTTGGAATGAGTGAGTTAAGATGACGATGGTCGCGTTTGCTGTATATAAGGGTGATGGATTTGCGGAGGATAGGTTTGTTCTTCACTTGTTCTCTAGTCTACAAAACAATCAATAGCTTCGGCACCAACCTTTGTTCACTTCTGTGATTCCGGACTTCGAGTCTCTAGTTTGTTACACACTACCTGCGATCACTGCACCCTCACGTTTGGTTTTCATAACCCCTAGAACCCCGAGCCTTGAACCCCTTGACATAGAGGAGAAAATTGTGAAATTTCTTCATTCTGGGGCCAAGAATACCACTGCAGTTGCAGCTAAAAATCGATGCCACATTGGTAAAGCTTGTGTGTATACCACTGAGGATCTGGTGCAGCTCAAAGCAGAGAAAGACAGGATTGATCAAGAAAAGCAGCCAAAATCCAAATGCGCCAGAATACGGCTTCAGCTGAAGCAGTACCAGCAGGAAAGGGATTCAAAGGGTCCACACATGATGAAAAGTAGGGTGTAGGTTCAAACAAAGCGGATACAAATTGTCTTAGTAATTGGGAGGATAAGGAAGAAGATATTATAGATGGAGGGGGGTGGGATGATAAGGAAAGTGAGGGGGGGGGGGGCTCTGTTATATATGTTTGAAGTATGCAGTGCCCAGTTCATGCCCTATAGAATGGAACCAGTGGAGACGAGGTTATTGGTCAACCTCCAGTAGTTATACGGTCAGGGAGAGTGGTCAAGACCGGTCATTTGACTCAATACATGTTACCTGCAGGTGGTCGGTTTCCCAGTGGTGGTCGGTTTCCCAATGGTAGTCGGTTTCCCAGTAACATACATTATGATTGTTTGAATAGAAAGAGCTATCCCATCTTCAATATGCAAAGTTTTTACCATATGAAATATCTAAGCACTGGACAGTACTTCTAATAGATATCTCAAAGGGTTTCCCATGTTTGGTTGCAATCCAAAAGCTTTTGAATTCTTTGTTGCAGAAAAGTTGATGTACTACCAAGCTTTCACCAATACTTTTGTCTACTAACTGTATTTAAAACCGGGGTAGTTCCTATGGGTGCATGTATTTATCCATTGGTGTAGGGTCACAATAGCCTGTGGCAGGCGGATATCGATATCTGGGATGAAAAGTTTGATATGGGAAGTGGTAGGATAATTCTAGAGGTATTACCTAGATATCTAACAAAAGGTATGGTGGGTGCATAATTTAACAGTTTTTTTTCGAATTTCTAGCACTCTGGTTTCAATTACCCCACACCACACGGCTAAGATTCGGATGAAAGTCCCTCAGAATAGGTGGGTGTCATGGCGGTGCAAGGATCTGTCCCAACAAAAGTTAGTAACTCGATCGGTCGTATTAGCTATCAGGCAAAATGGACCACGCGCCTTGCACAACAGCTACAAGTATGCGGAAGCGCCTCGCGCAAGACAGGGATGACCAGGCGTCCAATACATACATCATCGTCAGCTTTTCAATACGAAATGATTGTGTACACTCGTTTGGTTCGGTAGTAGCTTGGAAAAGCGGCTGGTTGTGAGCCACAGAGCAGGCGGTAAATGTATGGCAGCTGCAGCTTCATTCATCTGACGTTTAAGTTGATAAAGATTTTCATTTCTGTTTTCAGTACTTTGCAGTTGGCCACTGGCAAGTATGGTGAGAGTAAATGTGTAAAGCAACTGTATCGAGTTTGGAATACATACAGCTCGGTAAATGCAGGAGGTCTCCACAATGCTTCAACATAATATGTGTTCTCGTATATTTACCTACAGGAAGGCATGCGAATTATGTGGAGACATTGAGATTCGCATCGCATGTGGTTATCAACAACCGGTAGTTTTATAGTGGAATGCTGAATATCGGGGGCGCCTGCAGCGCGACAGCGCCAAGAGAATGCATACGCTCTAGTTCGGAAACCGCTTCTGTCGCGCAATAATACACTTTCTCCCAACCAGTACTCCATAAAATATCCTTGTCAACTATTTATATCCGTTCAAAATTAAACATACGACTCACTTCATTGCGTCACAAATCCATATTCATTCTCGTCCATCCACATTACATCACGAAATAATTTACAACTATAAAGTACATCATATCTTAAACCTATAGTGCTCCAAAGGAACTCTACTACTTAATGCCGAAATATATTCCACTAGGTACCATATAATCAGGTTGAACTCGTTACTTTGTAGGCTGCGTCAACTTTCATTCACCCAAACGCTGGAATCCGGCGATAATCCAGCGGAGCTCAGAACAGGAGCGTCGGATTCGGTATCCTGCAGGTACTACAAAAGTATCAAGCTCGATCAGATTATATGGGGCTATGTCGATTACTTTTAGCAATTTCAATTTTCTGTGGTGGTGTAGTTCTGTTGCTGTGGTGGTCTTTAGTTGGCTGTCGAGTAATTCTTTTAGTTCGTACAGCATCGATCCTAGTTCAACCGCATGTTATTGGAGCCAAGACGGCATCCTTCCCTTGCCGCACACCTGGCGTATGTTATTGCCACGATTCGATTTTCAGAGTGACGTGGTTTGTGCAAACGTCTTCTTCATCTACAAACGCAATTTACAGTGTAGGATGCGTTTATTGGTTGATGGCAGAATGTACGGAGACTTGGCGTTTCTTTATTAGTCGACATTTCAACACAGTTCCAGTTTCCTTATCGACCTCCCAGTCCCAACCGTTCACTACCGATTTTCTCCTCATTATCGTGAGTCTTGAGAGCAATTCTACCTAAAGGATAAGATACAATATGGCTCAACAGTCCATGTCGCCACAGGTATGTATTGTGCAAATCTCACTGGTCTTGTTCCCAGATCTTGGGTTGGATGCACAGCCTTCCTGCAACGAAATATCTCTTGCCTCTCTAACGGTAACTAGGACTCCCGGCCAAACCTTCTCTCAGTGTGGGATAAAGCATTCGAGCTTTCTCGATTGAGGTTATCGCCTAAAGAGCTGCGAGGACTGGATACTAAGATACAGCGTCCAGCCTTTACTCACCTCTTAGAAGGCGCCAAGACTGCAAGCGAAATTGTTGAGAGGAAAAGGTATCCATATACGAGCTCTGTCCAAAGTATCCTCAAGACGATCAATCAATATGCAGCTGTTGCCGATATGCTAGTGCAACAACACCCAGATAACACGGCTTTGGTTTGGGGAGCGTTTCGGTTTATCTTGCTGGTATGTTATCCACTTAGTCGTCGGTATTACAAGTTCCGAGACCCGCTATTTTATATACATATTCGCGGCATTCCTACCCCCCGCTAACTGCATTGACTTACAATGAGACGGCATATGGGTCTCGTTTCCTTTCGATTGCCATTTCTTCAATCCGATCAATCTTACTGCTGCCCGACTACTTTTGATATCTACGAATACAATTTGCGGTTCTAGCACTGACATATGGTAGGCCGCTGTCCAAGAAGGGAGACATCCGAGAAGCTGGTGGATTCTTTGGACTGGATTGCCCGAATGGTTTTCCGGGCGGACGAGTACACAAGGCTCTTTGCCCATGAGGAAATATCAACAGTGGCTATTCTTCAGCAACTACACGATGACCTGGTTGAACTCTTTAAAGAGGTCCTTCTTTTCCTATATCGAGCAATGGCGCATTTCCAGAAATCATCACCCAGTAAGCGCTTTGCTTCATTGTAAGAGTTGCTATCCCAATGCTAACCCCTCAGCAAGGGCGATACATATCAGCTGCCTTTAAACCCTTTGATAGAGTGTTTCAGGGAGCATACGGTAAGCGGCTAAACCTGTGCACTATAATCAGTGTTCCTAAGCGGCCCGGCCGCGATTTTGGAGGCCCGGCTTCACGCAGGCCGGCCGGGCCGGGCCGCTTAGGAACACTGACTATAATATTATTACGGCTAAGCGACTTGTAGAGCGTATCTCACGTTGTGAAATGGAGGTTAAAGATGATATTCGATTACTCAATGTTGAACGTGAGGCATGTTTCTTTGTTTGCATGTTGCGATTGCTGAACCACTGGTGTAGTTGATATACTTCACCAAGAAGTGGAAAACGGTATATGGCTACGCCATGCGGAGGTCGAATTTATGGCCGACCAAGATAAGCACTTAAAGGAACATCTTGCAGGAACCTGCGAATGGTTCCTTGGAAACTATAAGGTCAAAAATTGGATGAATGCCAGCCATATAACCCGGCTTCTTTGGGTTTCTGGAAAGCCCGGTTGTGGTAAATCCATAATGGCATCTCAGCTTATCCAGAACTTGTCTACCTCCACGCCATCCGTCCTACGTATATTCTGTAAGACTGGTATGGAAAATAGGGGCGATTTGCTCTCTGTCTTGTGCAACCTCATATACTTGCTCCTTGAAAGTCCAATTTCCGACAAAAGAAGGCTCAATTCGATCATTACAGCTCAGCGCATGGCGTCAAAGTCTCCATTCGCCAGCTCCATTCCACAACTATGGTCGGCTCTGAGACGACTTCTGAAGTGTTTTAACAGCTTTTTTTGTGTTATAGACGGTCTCGATGAGTGCAACAATACGTCCGAGGAGGTTGCGAACTTCATTTGCCTTCTCACGGACACTTTCAATACATGCTCAACAGCAAAAGTCATAGTGTTTTCCCTGTTGCAAAAACCAGATGGCGGCGATGATACAGCATGGGAGTATCTTAGCATTGGAGAAACGGATGTGGTGGAGGATATTGAGAGCTTTGCGTTGGCGAAATTGAACGCTTCACCCAAGTTAAGCAAACATAGAGCTAAGGATAGCCTTCTCAGCACTTTGGTTCGGGGCTCGGAAGGAATGATATTGTGGACCCGCTTAATGCTTTCGGAACTCGAGAACAACAATTGGAATGTCGATGCTGTATTGCAGAAGCCGCCAAAGGGGCTTAATGCAATATATAAGGGTATTCTTCAACGTCTTGCCAATAAACCCGAAGCTTGTGATACATACCAGCATACCATACGACTAGTTTTAGCCGCTTCCCGCCCCCTACACCGTGATGAGTTTGTTCTTGCCATAGCCATGCTCCAGGGCCTGTCTGATCATGAGGACTATGACCTTCGATGCAATCCGCAGGATGATGCGCTAGAAATCATGAACGGAGTTGCGCCTCTCATCACACTATTACCCAACAACACTATTCAGCCAGTTCATGCGTCGCTAAAAGATTTTCTGCTTACACCTGGTCACGACTTCCATCCTGAGTGCAATGGCTTCTTTTTTCAACCTACGGAACTACATGGACCAGTTGCGAATGCCCTATTGTCGTACGTCTCGTTTCCCTGCTTTGGAGAGTATCTGCTGGGTAGTCCTATCCAAATTCATAGCAAGTACCCCCTCTTGGAGTATTCTTCACGCCATCTTGTATGGCATATCACCAAAGTTGATGAGCATTCTTCTGAGTGCGCCGAGCAACTTTCAACTTTCCTTTGTTCTACACAAGGATGGAGGTGGCTCGAGCGAATGGAAACTCTTTATGGTGTCAGCATAGGTCATCAGCAGGTCATTCAAGCACATCTGAAACGCTGGATCGATAAATTGCCTTTCAAAGAAGTACCTGATAGGGATATTTTCGACGGCTTCCTGGTTCAGTTGAACAAAAAGAGACTGCAGGTTGTTCAACAAAGAGCTGGTGCTGAATCTGACACAGTTGCAGCTATGTCTAGCTTAGCTAGGGTGTATCGATACGTGGGGCAGTGGAAGGAGGCAGAACAGCTGGGAGTCCAGGTAATGGAGATGAGTTAGAGAATTCTCGGCCGAGAACATCCAGACACCTTGACCAATATCTCCGACTTCGTATCGACATTGTGGAACCAAGGGCGGTGGACAGAGGCTGAGGAATTGGAAGTGCAGGTAATAGAGACGAGAAAGAATGTACTCGGTGAGGAGCACCCAGATACCTTGTCCAGCATTGCCAACCTCGCATCAATATACAGGAACCAGGGGCGGTGGGAGAAGGCTAAGGAATTGCAATTACAAGTCATGGAGACCAGTTTGAAAGTACTCGGTGAGAAGCATCCATATACCTTGACTAGCATCGGTAGCCTTGCAACAACATACAGGAGCCAAGGACGGTGGGCAGAGGCCGAGGAATTGCAAGTTATGGTCATGGAAGCGAGAATGGAATTGCTCGGCTTGGAACATCCACAAACCTTAGTTATTATCGGTTCCCTCGCAACGACATACAGGAACCAGGGGCGGTGGACGGAGGCCGAGAAGCTAGAAGTGCAGGTCCTGGAGACCAGAAAGCGGGTGCTTGGCCTAGAACATCCATATACCTTGACCAGTACCGGCTGCCTCGCAACGATATATGCGAACCAGGGGCGGTGGACAGAGGCCGAGAAACTAGAAAAACATGTCATGACGATAAGGCAAAGGGTGCTAGGTCAGGAACATCCACACACTTTGATTAGCATCGGTAGCCTCGCAACGACATACAGGAACCAGGGACGGTTGGCAGAGGCCGAGGAGTTAGAAGTGCAAGTCATGGAGATAAGAAAGAGAGTGCTCGGTCAAGATCATCCCGATACTTTGACTAGCATAGGGAGCCTCGCATCGACATACAGGAGTCAGGGACGGTGGAAGAAGGCTGAGGAACTAGAAGTGCATGTTATGGAAACTAGTTTAAGAGTGCACGGCCAGGATCATCCGGATACCTTGACCGCCATGCATAACCTTGGATGTACATTCAAACCCCAGGGTCGCATCGATGAGGCTATAGAATTGATGGTGAAAGTGGTAACACTCCGTACGCGCACGCTCGGTAAAGATCATCCGTACTCCAAGAATTCGGTGGATATCTTGCGGCAATGGAGAGATGAAGTTTCAAATGAGAAAACTTATCAAGGAGATGTTTAGGAATTCTCTTTCAAAAATCGGTATGCGCTCCACATTGCCAAATTACTAAATATAACTTTCAGTTAGCACTTGCACTAAATATGAGTACAGAAACTATCGGCTGTGTGATAAGTATTAAGTGTGGATTAAGTTGAGGATGGTAGTATTAGTCGTATCGATCTGTATTCATTTACTTATCGTTGGATTTTGGGTACGCTTCGTGGTTGAAAATAGTGATGTGAAGAGGTCATCGTCCATGTTGCATAGTTTAAAAGCTTTTTCTTAATTGTTACTACACTCGGATTCTCGATTTTTATGACGCAAATCAGAAATTTCTCTACCAATATTCCGATATTCGAGCGGTGTACAAAATTTGCGGTTTGGGAGCACTGGAAGATAGGATGAATGTTCGGAACCCGGTTTCTCGTTTGCGAATCTGCTGACTTCTAAGAGGGCCTTAATAAATGCTCTCAACTTTTTATTTGTATTTATTTTTATTCATACTGTATTCACTCTAACTAAGGAATGACTGAACCCACTTTCCCCGTTGCCTCTGCGTGAGCCGGCTAGATGGCGGAGATACCCTGCTTCTATCTTTCCTGTTAAAATAGATGCTTGATTGAGTTGATTGTATGTGTCTACGAGGCCAAGCAGGCCGTATATATACTTGCGAGCAGGTTCATCTATGTATGGATTCGGCTGGGTATCGACAGCCCATATCTTCAGCCTCGTATCATCAGCCCATATTTCCTGGCCATATTTTTGGTCATCAGTCCATATCCATAAGCCTTACAATGGCTGACTCTCTAAGTAAATACGAAATACTGTTCTAGACCTTTATAGTAACACCCCCCCCTTGTGCTTTACTCCATGGCAAGAACTAACTAATCAATTTGCCTCCTTAACTAGATGTGACAACACCTCTAGCATTCGCAACACCTCCGGATATCGCAACCTCTCTCTCCAACTGCATCATTGCTCGCGATGTCACAATCATGATTCATGCCATCTCCTCCGTAATTCGTTCAACCCCGCCTCCCATTGTCTTCTCTACCATTCGTGACCACTCAATTTCAAGTGTTGCAGTCGACATGTCTTGCAGAGAGGTATACTCCACTGGATGCATGGCAGTCACCTCCGGTGGCACAAGAAGAAAAGAGATCCATCAACCTTAACTAACCTTCATTGATATATCTCACAACCATCTTGCATCATATTCCATTCTTGTCCATCACTAACTATATTAGTTTGAAATCACTCAACTGATCACCCCACTTTACACTATTCCCGACTTTGGTGCCACATTGCTGCTGCCTCTTCACCACAAATCACCAAATCAGTTTCCCACTGATCAGTACTCAATTACTGATCCTCATCTATTATTCCTGGTTTACAATATATTGTTCAATACAGCTGTGACATTAGTCATCCAGTAATGGCCACATTCTACCTGGTTATAAATCTGGTTCATAAAATTGGTATTAATGATATTCATCAATTGCATGAAATATATAAATTTTTGTAGCTGGTTTATAGTTTGGTACATCATAGCCCATAAATTTAATCAAATACTGTCTTTGAATTTGCAATATTTACAGGGTATCTATTCTTTCAACCTCATATTATTCTTTGCAATATACAATAACCAGTAGTAGTAGTTGATGACTTTATAGTTGAGAATAATATCCAACAAATTTCAAATACAAAATTGATTGAACATAGGAAATACTCAGGGTTAGTGGAAGCTTCAGGCAATTGGCTCTTTGATTAACAAATTTTACAATTATGTACAACCCAATGCATTTGTAATCTAATATCAACTTTGTCTTGAAAATTAATATACTTTAAGTATTTAAATATATATAACTTTAGAAGTATTACTCCTGATATACTAAATAAAATTGTATTTTTATATACTTCATAACTTGCTTGAATTATATATTTGACACTGAGTACCGAATTAGTAATTCACATATAAATATGATGGCAGCCAAATGAAAGTCTGAATATTCCCAGTATATAGTCACTTTGCAGCAGTTTATTTTATCTCTTGTCATTATTTTATTTATTTTTGCCCTATAATAATATAACTTTTTAATTTATTGACATTTTTAACTATATCTATTTATATTTTTCAAAATAGTAATGTACTAATCCATCTATAATGATTTGTATTTACTGTTCAGTATCAGATATCTTTCAATTACAAAATTTATAATTATCTATATTTATTATATTAGATCTATAATAATAATTGGCACTTCGGTGCATCCTTGGAGCCTTCCGCACATCCCCAACAATAGCGCTACACAATGAAGCAGCCCTGCCACCAGTAGCTGTTCGACTTAATCACATGCGAAGAAAATATGCAATTCGAATACTTACGTTTCCCGAAATGCATCCAATCCGACAACGTTGTCCATTGACTTCCCCTCCATTTCATGAAACCCCAGAGTCTAGTAACACAACCGGACCCTGGATTTCATGGGACAGTATGCAACAAAATAACCGCAAATTTGAAACACATCTTATCCAAACCTTATCAACCCTCAGTCCATGGATTTCCAACAGCTCGGAGATTGAAACCTATTCAACCACAGCCTGTCCACCATGGATTGAACATAGAGTCGAAACACAAATTAATCCTCGTTCAAAGGAAGCGGAAGCCAAAGCCCATGAAGCCCAGTATGCAATGTTGAAACAAGATGACCGCAATATCATTTGTTATTCAGATGGATCTATGTTGAACGAAAACATTGGCGCAGGAACAGTAGTTGAAATGACAGGAGAAGATGTCATTGAAGCAACCTATTCAATGGGCCATCAACAGGAAGTTTATGATGCTGAATTACTTGGTATTCTTAAAGCTGTACAGAAATGCTTTCAGATCTGTCAACGTAATAACCCCACCAAAAGACATGTATGGATTTTCACAGACAATTAAGCTGCCATATGACATCTCAATACTCTCAAACCTGCCCCTGGACAGTCCACTTCCCAGGCACTCTCCAACATCGCCAATAACCTCCATGCACTCAAAACTACTATCACAGTACAATGGGTTCCTGGCCATACAGATGTACCTGGAAACGAACTTGCCGATAAGTTGGCAAAAAAGTCCACTGTGGAATAACGACCTACCTACTATAACACCTCATTATCGTACCTCAAGAGGGTAACCCGAGCAGTAAAAATGCAGGAATGGGGGGATTGGTGGATGCGACATCCCGCGAAAGGAAAGAACTATATTGGAACATTCCGTACCAAACCAGTCAATATTTTCAGAAGTGGCAACCGCCAGTTTGCATCTACTGTCACCCAACTACGAACTGGACATGGATACTTCCACAGTTACCTATACACAATACCAACCAATGCTGTTGACTCTCTTCACTGCCCATGTCGCTATGGAGGTCCCCAGTCACCGGAACATCTTGTACTAAGATGCCCTTTTTACCAACGTGATAGACAAACCATGCGGAAAGAGATTGGAGTTGTACACCCTTGATATCTCTGGAAGCATCTTCTTTATACCGACAAAGCAATGCAACCTTTGAAACATTTTCTGCACGATACACATAGAGCTACTCGAAGATGGTACCTGGGCCAATTCTGTGATGATGAACACCTTGGGCAGGGTAACATCCGAATTGCAGGACAGGGAACTGTCAACGATAGGGTGGAGGAACATCAGAGTGAGAGTGGAGGGGATGATGGGGAGGACGATGATGAAAAGGAAGGAGAAGCAGAGAGTTGAGAGGAGGATGAAATTTGAATGGGGAAGGGAGGAGGAGGGTAAACTCCAGGGGGAGAACCCGCATGATATGCAGGACCAAGCTGAATGAGACTGACGGATATTTTATTATTGTATGAAGCGTGTTACAAACCACTATAATGTATTTGAAATTTCTTTGTAACTAGAGCAGGGGTGATAGGGGACTGCGGAGCGGTGCTACCTAGCCAGGGGTTTTTCGTTTTTCCTTTGTTCGGTTTCATTTGTTGTTCTTGTTCTTGGTTATTTGTTTGTACCTCACTGGCCATAGCCTACAGGCTGCATGCTGTATGATGAATAAATAAATAAATAAATAAATATAATAATAATAATTGCTAGATTATTATTACCAGCCAAGTAACCATTTTATTAAGTGGATTGGTATAGGTAAATACAATTCCTACTGTATTTGTATATAAATTAGTTTTGAGAAATAAATTATATACTATATTAGATACTACTGATGATTTGAAAAATATGTCTACTCTCAACCTACAATAGATCTCATCAGAAATATATATCTTTTAATTCAATAAGTTTACTGTTTCAAACATGACTTTAAACCAAATTAGTTACAAGAATACTGTTATATACTTCTTATAATGACTTCAACTATATTTCAAAACTTTATGTTATATATTCTACAAGTATTGAAACTTTAAAAGCATTTCTAAAACAAATTAAACGAAGGCTGTAGAAATAATATAAACACAATGTAGAGCAAAATTGCATTATAAGCCAAAATGCTAATAAGATTATTGCAAGATAATTTCCAGAATTGATTTGAAGAGTTATATCACTGACCACCATTGCTATATTATCATATATATTCTTTTACAACTTATCCATAAAAATATAACAGGGATAATGATTTGTTATAACTATTGTATGTATTATAGTACATGAATATGAGTGGAGTCAATATTAAAACCAGGCAACGGTTAGTCGATATTATAACTATGATAATAGCCTTGGAGTAGGGACACACATGATCATACTTGATATTTGGAACCCCCTTATTAGTATATTACTAGATGTCAATTATATTGAAAGCCTTAAAGCCATCCCCTTCAAATGGCTACAAATGATTATCCACCCTATCAATAAGTAGCAAAAGGTAGTTCACCATTGTGGTTTTGTTTGTTCCAAATCCATGATAGCAAGCAGATGATCTGATTTTATTGAAAACAATAAATTGCTGCTAGAAAATAGACTGATTGCAAGTAGCAAAGCTGCGGTATATTATGCAATATCTATTTGCCTGGAGATCATGAGAATGACACTACAGTTTTGGTCTGTGAGATATGGAACCATAGAATTAATAATATGATGGATACATGTGGTTCAAAAGAGTATTCGAATCGGACCTGGCCGACTTGTAGGCTTTCAGGCTGGCTTTGGCAGGCCTGTCCTGGCCGGTAACTTGGAAGCCTGTGTGATGGATGGCTGGCCAGGCTATTAGTTTGAAAGCCTCCGGGCTGGGCTGTATATATGAAACATGAAAATCAGGGGTGAAATACCCCATTGGATAATGTTACCTCCTGCTATTACCCTAGTCTGAGGAGGACCAACAAAAAAAAAAGCTATTATTAATATTCAGTAAGTGAATTTGTACTCTCATGGATTCTCAACCAGCCCAAAAGCCCACAGGCCAGCCCAGCTTTTTCACCAAAAACACCCATGCTAAGTGGGGCCAGCCAGGCTTTGTTGAAAGCCCAGTGGCTGGGCCTCAACGTATCAAAGCCAGCCCAGCCCAGCCGGTTTTGAACACTGGGTTATATATAATCTAATGAGGATACAGATAATGCAGAATTGTCTAAAGATTATTAGAAGGACAGAATACCACTGATTTGGACAAAGATAATCATGGGGTTGAAGTGATTAACAATGTTGATAGTTTGTGTTAGGGGGATACTGCAGCTAGATGTAACTTATCGATATTGTTGTACCGACTTATGGTAAAGGCGTATTTTGATTCTAACGATCCAACTAAAAATATGGAATTCGATTGTGACGCGTTTACGTCGTTGTATGGTATGTATAAACACGGGCATCTATTGCAGTATGGCCCTTTTAAAAGTCGTAGCTGTCTTGGAGGTAATCCTCTGACGACTCGTCAAAAGCGACTTGGGAAGGAAGTTCACCGGTGTGGAAATAATGGTAGTATTCTACCCAAAGGTTATTACGAACAAGGTATCGTGCTAGGTGTTCGTATTTGGCTCGGGTGTTTGCTTGAGCGTGCAAGATGCGAGCGTAGAGAATCTTTTGGTCGTCTGTAATAGACATAAAATGTATTGGTGAATATTCTTAAGGTAATTAACTTAATAATATTTCAGGTGGTTTTTCCGCTGTTGTGTTCTGACTGTGGTTTGTTCGACTGTTGCTTGAATCGTTATGTTTAAACTTGTGGGTTTAAGGTGGTCTTTTATAGATGAGTATTTCCGCGTCAAACCATCCTGCTAAGGGGTGACGGTACTTCTCTGTAATCTATGATGTGTGTGTATAGTACTAACTCAATAACACTCAGTCCACCATGGTGGGTGTTCACATAACATCCGATCGTTGCTTCAGAGCCGATCTCGGTAGTTAACTGTGGAGTATTCCGTTTGACAACGTGTGGTTGTGTAAGCCCCCACCAGGAGTTCCCAAAGGTTATCCTGCATGTTATGACGTTGCTGACATACATATCGAACCATTACTTCGTATTAGTTATCTTTCTTCGTATTGAGTGGAATAGTGATCAATGATTTAATGAGCTGCCAACCCATACATTGCCACGTACCTAGTGTCATCGGGTCTTATCCGTGTTCCCCGAAGGGGGTGCCCTCTATCAGTTATCGTGTTGCAAACACGACAGAGCTGGGGTTCGACAGTCTAGATCCAAGCACTTATCTTTTAGGTAGAGTCAACTACCGGGGCGCAGTTAGCTTATCTCCTTTGCTTATTCTAGCTCTAGAGATAGCAAAGTCCCGCATACTAAGATAATATCGCTTGTCCAACCAAATCCATGAAGCTAAGCACGGGTATGGTTTGTCCCAGTATTAGCATGATAATAAAGATAACACTGGTCTGATCCGTAACGCACAGCTGATCCGAAGACCCCTGCCCGGCAGTTACATTGCTTCGGCAGTATGGTTGGTGTGTCCCATGCCTTAGCCAGTACTATGGGTTGTTACCCCCAAGATTACTGTCTGATCGAGTGTGCGTACTGTCTCCACACTGGGTAGCTATTCCCTATGCTGAGACGTAGTATTGTAGCATAGACTATTATGGGGATTTGACCCGACTATGTTGAGCCGTCTGCTAACTCATCAGTAGACATCCTCAGGGGTGTAATCTTAACCGCTGATTCATCTTTGAATAGCGGCAAGCCTGGGAGACTAAACCTGATGTACTTCATACGCATGCTAAGGGGAAACCCCTAACAGTTTGAGTATAAGCTAATGACAGTAAAGATGATGGACAGTTAAGAAGATGGAAACCTATTATAGTTGTGAAAGAAACATCACTGCTACAGAGGTTATTAGGTACAAGAGTTTTAGAGAAAATAATTAGTTGGAAATATTTATTAGAATTGTAAAGAAAAGGGTATAAAGACCTCTGAATTCTCTGATGGTAGAAAGACATAAATATTCTGAGTAAGGTAAGCAAGCCTTAGCATTATATATATTGGAAAAGCTATATTCTGTTATTTTGGATCTTCACAGCAATTTGCATAATCTAAGCAATGATATCAATATTCCAAAATCGAAACAAGGCCAGCATCTAGTAAAAATCCAAGTTCAGGTTGAATTTTAAAGTGTTGTTCACAGTAAAATATTATATTGTGAGGAAAGAAATACTTTTAGAGGTAGTGTTCATTCTATTTACTTTGGGATACCACAAACATTTCTAATGATATTTTATTTCTAAGAACTTTTTTTTCCAATATTATTGGAATCAGTACCCTTGTTGATTTTTTACGGATTCCCCTGAAAGCATTTTGAAATGACCCTAATATTTTTTTCAAAGCCTGCATCAGGAAATTTTTTCGCCTACATGGGAAACATATATTCCTATATCAATGGCTTTTGCGTTTGGTGTATTGGATGTGTTGGGCAGAACCCCTGCAACAGTGGGAGCAGTGGGAAGAGCTTTTCAAAAAACAACTTACCCAGTTGTCAGTACAACTTATATGATTGTATAATCTACTATTTGTCAATCAATAACATTGCAGCAAATTGATATAACCGCTTTCGTTTCGATTTGATTTTTTCTAAGTTCCTGTGACAGCCACCATCAGTCATTCGACTTCTAGAGTTGCCCAACAAATGAAAGAAATTGTAATCCTGTTCCTCCTGATGCTCCTCATTCTGCTGTATTTGATTGGTTCTGACAATTGCAGTTCATCTGTGAATCATTCATCAATAGCGGTGTTTGATTTGTCATATTGAGATGATTCTGCTTGGGTACTCCAGGTATCGGTTGCTCAACTCCAACTGTTGTCCCACAAGTGAAAGTGTATACCTCCTCCTGCTCTATCTGGTCCTCCTTTTCCTGTATTTGATCGGTTCTGAGTCTTGCAGTTCATATACAAATCATTCCTGAATAGCGGCATTCGATTTGTTGTGTTGAGTTCATCCTGCTCAGGTATGCCAGTTATTGGTCGCACAACCCCGACTGTTGCCCCACAGGCGAAATGAATAGTACTCCTCATCCTGCTCCTCTTCTTTTATCTGTGAGCGATTGAAATTCTTGCAGTGTTTCTCTGAATTGTTCATGAATAAATTCATTCAATGTGTGGTGTTGGGTTAATTGAGCTCAGGTACTCCAGGCATCGGTTGCGGAACTCCTACAGTTGCCCCACATGTGAAAGTATACACCTCCTCCTCTTCTATCTGCTCCTCCTTCTCCTGTATTTGATCAGTTCTGATTCTTGCAGTTTTTATCCAAATCATACCTCAATAGCAGCGTTTGATTTGTCGTATTAAGTCGATCCTGCTTAGATATGCCAGTTATTGGTCACACAACTCCCACGGTTGCCCCACAGGCAAAATAGATAGTACTTATCCATCTGCTCATTTTTCTCCTATTTGTGATCGATTGTAATTCTTGCAGTGCTCCTCTGAATCAATTATGAACAGATTCATTCAATTTTGTGCATTGAGTTGATCCAGCTCGGGTACTCCAGGCATCGGTTGCACAACCCCTACAGTTGCCCCATAAGCGAAAGGAATAGTACTGCTTCTCCTGCTGCTCCTGCTGTTCCTTCATCCCATATACAGGATTGATCGGATATTTAAGGTGCTGGAACAATATGAAAGAAGCAATGTGTATATAAAGTAATACAAACTATTGAAACCAAACATATTAAACAATTGTGATGAAAAAGTAATAATTCAGTTAAGTGCAAAACTGCGACCAATATGGAAAATTGTTGTGACAACTGGATGCATAGGTAGGGAGTGTGCTGATGGTTGCAACCTATATATGGACCTAGTTGCGTTGGGTGCATTGGGTGCATTGGGAACGTACATAGACACCCAATGCTGTTAGGTTTTTTTACTGATGTGGAAGCCAGCGCACTGGTTCTGAACATATGTTTACTATAAAAAACAATATATTTATATTCTCTATCCACATACAGATACAAATCTCACAGTTATTCCATCTATTCAAAAGACATTATATACATGGAACACTTGACAGGAGTGCATGCATGGGACTGCTGGAACTTATATGAAACTATTTGGCAACTGAGAGGGCAAGTACTGGTGGTGCAAAGGGATGGTGACCCAGGTGTAGGAACACCACTTCCACCACTGCAGCCGATGGAATAGCCAGCAAAAGACACTTTTGAATGCAGTAAGCAAGGCGAGGGGTTGGAAGGCAGACAGATGCCAACACATGCAGGTTTCTGAGCTGATTTCCATTGAGAAGGGCAACCAAGTGGTGTTAGACTTCCAGGTAGCCACAGATGTCAGGAAGTTCCTGTCCAAGCAAGTGGAGGAATGAGTGGAGGAGGAAGCAGGGGAGTAAGGTCATTTGGTTCAGTGGTCTCTCTTTTCATTTATTTTCTTATCAATCTCTTTGCTTTATTTTGTCAGAAGGGCCAGTTGGTAGTGAGAGTAGAGCTTTGCCACCTAGCTGGCTTTCCCAGAGGTGGAGGTGTTTTTGGGTCCTGTCATACTCTATATAGAGTGAATATAGTATGATTAAAACAAACAACATATGGTACAACTACAATCAGCTCAAAAGAAGTATAGCAGCAAAGTGCCATGTGAAAACCAAAGTCTCTTACCAGTACCGCTTGCCTACGAACATTATCATTTGAAGGCTATCAGGGCGGACCGATTCTACTCAAACAATACACACAGGTTTACACATAGTAATGCTAAAATACTTAATGAATTCCCAAAGATACTGTAGTAGAAGTAACGGAGCCATTTTTTTGGGTTAGCGCACGTAGTTGGCGAAAAAAACCAGGACTTGCCGCTATATGCCCCGCTAGAGTCGCTGTTACTACCTCGCAAACGCGAAAGATAGGTATGATTATAGAACGATCTCGGCAAATCGGCTCTGTGTGACGTCATGATCTTCCTACGGTGCGTAGGAAGAGAGTTAAGTGTTACCAGAAATGCATTGTTAGACATATAGATACGAACTTTTGGGATTAGCTGGTGATGCTAGCAGAGTTCGCATACGGGCGCGCAAGGCACACACGATGTACTGTTTTTATGAGCGTAGAAGCCGCCATGGTAAGGATAGTATCAATCAATGACTAAATTGTAACAACAGCAATACCCAAAAGTAAAAGAAAATGATATTATTCTCATGCCCGTAACATACGGTTAATCGTCAGAGCATATAATGAAGAACCGAATAACATCCTCGCCACTTTGTACTAGACTGTAGGGCGCACGTTCCGATGATGTTTAGGACCACGAGCAGGCTTTGATCCCGTCTAGGTAGTCTCTCAAAAGAGTCTCAAAGTGCGCAATGACGTGCTTACGGATTGGTTCTGGCAAACCAACCGGCAGAGCACAGCCATAGACACGAGAGTGCTTAGCAGAGATAAGATACCAGGCATCCCAATAGTCCATCCCGTCCGGGAAAGGCACTGCTCAGGACGGGACTATGAATTTCGGGGCAATGAATTTTGGACCGTTTGAGACCAGGGCAAAATCTGTCCGGACGGGACGGACTACAGCACCCTGCAGTTCTGCAGCAAGGGTACAAACAGTCATAAAACTTCAGTTTGAGAAGCGGAAATCACATCATCATATACTAGACTTCCAGAATGAGTAATCCATGCAATTATTCGCCTCATCTCACCCAATTGGGTACAAATATTTAGGCAAACTATGACAAGGTTCGAGCCCACTGCCAGAAATACAGCTGGATATAAGCCCATTCCTTGTACCACAACCAGGATCGGTAGTTGCCGGTTCCCTGTAGGTACCCGTAGGGGCCCTAGTCCAGTAGATCTCAACCCCGGACGGACCAGGGCACTGGAATCATGCCCGGGACGGGACGGTGATGTCGGGCCCCGAAAGACTATAGTCGCCCCGGACCGTTCGGATGCCTGTAGGATACATGCTGGGCCGTCCTGTTGCGCATGAGAGTTCGTATTGGATAGCTGCACATGCAGGGCAACCTCTCTTGGATGCTGCAACGAGGGGTGATGCGAACTTAAAATATTCCATCAACGTTTTCGAAATCATCGCCTGTCAATCAGTAATGAGATACGATTTCATGGGTGAAATAGATAGAATGATGAGAACATACGGCTTCAAAGCTCTTACTGTTGACTAAGTAATGGAGCGTAGCAAGGATTGCTTTGCAATGCTCGACGCCTCGGAATTGGTACATAGGATCTGAGATGATGTTTGCCTTCTGCAGAATGCCGTATTCCTCCCTCAGTCCTTCGATCACATGGCGAGTATCCTCAGTATCCGGGTATAGATCACGGATAACATCCTCCCACGGCCACAATTCTGTTGATGGCGGAGGATACACAAGAACGTGAAAGGTAATGCGCGCAATTTTGGTTCCACGGTCTGCATACAAGGAGAACACAAAATGGATCGGAGCAGAAACAAGACGCAACCAGTAGATAAACTGCATCAGAAACCGTTGGTTTCCAGTGGATGACTCTAGATCTTGAACGGCATAGAGTTCGGGGAATTCGGATGATTCCATGCCCTCATCCTCCGCCGGCTTTCCTTCATCTTCCGGTGCCATATCTTTATCATCTTTGATAACTTGACCTCTGTCAGAAGATTGTAGCAGGGATAATGGTAGATATGTAGTGACCATCCATTTAAACAAGCAAGACTTCCACGCAAAGTACTCGATAAACCGTAACAGAGTTGAGGTGCGCATGTAGTTCATCTTCAGACGGCACTTTGGACCTCCAGGCATCGACCTTGGTTTGTTTGAGCTGGGAACTTGTGTGCGGCTGAGCAGGCCGGGAGAACTTCTGATAGTCCCGTTGTAGCACACCAAGATGGACATCCAACTCACCCAGGATGCGAAGGACAAGATCAACGTATTCGCGAAGAAGCGTCTTACCTGTATCATTGGCAATTGATCCACCATTGATAACATTCGATAATGTGGGATAAGACGAAGAATCGATTCGAAGGGATTCGAAGACTTTCTTGAGAATGGTGATCTCAAGTTCGCTAAACATCTCAAGCAGGCGAAGAAGCGGATGGTCGCCTAGGTCCTTGAAATCAGTGTTCTCAACCGGTCCGTCCAGTCAGATATGGGCTTCGACCGGGTCCGTCTATGCCAACGGCGGCTTTGAAATTTGTGATCTGACCGGTTTTTACATCTACTGATTTTCATCTGGTCGGTCTGCAGATTTCCAGATTGCGAGAGAAAATATATAGTGGTCATTTTAAAGAAAACAAAGAATTCCTGGCCCTGAGTGCTACTCCTCATTCACCGGCAGCTGCAATCCATGCAGTTGGGTGGTGAAGCATGGGTATTATATAGTAGATATGATGATAGTACTTCGAATATCTTCAATTATCCTTGGATATCACTGATTCTGCAATAGTACCTTCGGTTATCGCCAAGCTCTATAGATATACCCAGATATCTTCAGATAACATTGCCAATGCAGATATCGTCCGTCTCTGGAGATTTGTACGAAGCAGCCGCCACCGGTCTATGCCAAGGACGATGTCAGAAAATGACATCTTATCTGGCCGGTCTATGTATCTGTAGATGACCAGCCCATCGATCTGACCGCTTGAGAACACTGCTTCAAATTGACCCCTTGAAGAAATTGTAAGTGGTTTCTGGGCATCTTCTTGCTTCTTAAGCCGCAAGTGGCATTCCAACTTCCCGATTCCCTGAAAAGTGGCGTATTGTCCAAGATACTTGCACGCCAACTCGGACGACAGTGAGCATCGGAGGAAGCATTCGCAGCAGTTGTCGCGGACATCAATCAACTCGCGTCAACAGAATTCACCCATTCAATCCAGATGCAGTTCTTATAGTAACCAGCACTGTCGGCTCCTTCACCTATAAAACATCAAACGGTTCTCAAAAAACCACAATTGCCGATATCTCCATCAAAAGTCTAATTTAGCGATTAATCGTATCCAATACGGGGATACATCTTCAGTGATCAAAGATCTCTGCCGTTTTGCATACACCGTAGAATCAGCGCTAACAGTTGCTGATATCAAAATTATCGAGGCCAAAGATATTCAAAGGGATATCATGGAAAAACTGCAGCGAAGACAGATAGACGAGTAATTAGCAAGGGTTGAGTCATTACCACAGAGGAGGTAATGAAAATTTGGGATGACTTACAAAGAAGTGCGCTGCAGCTGAAAAGACTGCAAAAAAAAACCACTTTTGCAGCACCTAAGCAACCTCGGGTACTGGTAATAACTTTATTTGCACACTATTTCCTTCACTAACAACCTATAGAAATGAGTTTCTATCACGATTTCCAGCGGCAGTAGTGAAGCCAAGGATAAGGAGAAGGATAAGGGAGATGAGTTGAATTCGTTCACCAGCGATAATTCTCCCCCCACCAACTATCGTAATCATTAACACCCTCTAGTACCACAAGTTCTTAACACTCATGTAACCAGAACCCAATGCTTTCAGATAGGCCTCTAGAGATGGCGTTGTGTAGTAGAAAGCCACAGCAGGGTGGAGATAAGCAGTAGAGCGAGGTAGGTGGTTTACCAAGGGTACTAGATACTACTGAAGGTCAATATGTGACAACGGTTATCAAAGAAGTTGATTTTTTTTGTACTTAGCGATACTGGGTTCTTTCTCTCTATCCATAGATGGTCTCTTTCAAATTTGGTTGCAATAGAAGCGGTGGTGGTTTGTTGTCGAGATTTAGGTGAGGTTTAGTCTCGCGAATGGCTGTCCGACTTCTATGTTGCGACCGACTTGGGAACGATCGCCTCGGTTATATGCATCCTAGAGGAGTCCACATCAGCAGCAAGCAGATAGAGATCAGGTAAGGTTAGATTGATAGCTGTTAGTATGAGATGACTGCCAAGCTAAGCAGGAAGTTTAACCCCACCCACCTCGTCTCACCCTCACCACTCTCACCCTCACCACTCTCACCTTTACCACCATCGCTGCCGGTTTCCTCTCGGTATGTTGGTTAATCTGCGTTGTCTCACGCTCCTTATCCCTCATGCACCTAACTATCGTCCTAGCATTTAAAGCTTCCCCTTCCGCCGCCAAACGATGGTGCTCTAAGTTGCTGTCTTTCCCTTCAGTGAACGAGGCTAAAGCCTTACTAAGTCGTTCCTATTGTCAAGTGCACTAATCTTCTAGCTGCTCTTCTCTTCCACCATCTAACTTTGCTTCCAGCATTTGATGCTTCCTCTTCCATCGAACAACGGTGCTATAGCCTGCTGTCTTCCGTGGGACAATTCTCTCCTGGGCAGCTTGACTTAATCAAACCGGGCGAAGATCGTTGAACCTCGTCAATCGGTGGGAGCCACCACAAAAAGTTACGTACAAGTATCGTTTCAATGCTATCAGTATTGCGACCACGTGGCTCAGCCGGCTACGTGAAGATTCGGCAAGTGAGACATGTAAGTGTTCCAATTATATTTCGTCTGGTTTTTCATTGACTAATCATAAGTAGGTTGCGATCAGGTCTCTTAATACGCCGCTTCCTCCCTTAGTTGTTCCGTCGAATCCGTACCGAACCACAACTTCGGCGATCAAACCCGCGAACGAATTGTACGAGGGAAGGATACGAGAATGGCCAATGTTCCTTAACACCGTGAGAGAGTGTGACGAAATTTGCAAGTTGCGAATCGCTGCCACTGAGGAGGAAGAGACCACAATTACCGACTCTGAGGTTGCAGTTCAGGCGAGGTTTCTAGACCAGGTGGGGGATGTTGTTTGCAATAGCCTCAAAGTGGTTGGAGTCCCCGTTTCGGTTCGACCGTCGTGCGGTCGTGTCGGACGGCCGGCACAAGTGATCAATTACCCTATCCACAGGGACCGCGGCAAGCACCTGCGTCCCACCCCGGACTTTTTCGTTATGGAATGTGACGAGCAGTTACAGCCAGGGATGCTTCCGGGAACGTTGCATGGACCCATCGTACCTATTGTGGTCGGCGAGGTGAAAACGGATTCGACCGAGCCAGCAATTTATACAATTGGCGTCGACCAAGTACCGCTAGGGTCTCTTTCACAGGTCCTAAGTTACATGGATCAATTCACTACTAATTTCGGTTTATTAACGACCTATAACGATACTATATGTATAAGACGAGTCAGAGAGTTCTTCGAATACTCTCCTACTCTTCGCGCATACCAAACCTCACCGTCGGTGAGAGAATGCCTAGCGTACATCATCTTAGTTGCGATGAGACAGAAGTCAGGTACTGGAGCTGGACTAAACGCCCCGGATGCGCTTCAACTCCTACCTCCACACGAAAAAGACCAGCCGTGCGGTAATTTTCCCACAGCGCAAACTCCATCCGATCATCAGATCAAAATCGCTACACAAGAGAGGGGGAACGTCTGGATGCGAGTTCATACATGCATTGGGGATGAGATGTCAAGCTTCAGAATTCAGGGTGCAATCGAGGGAATGGCTGTAACAGCAGAACTATGGCCGGATAATAATGCGGTTTCGAGAGCCGAGTATGTCACTCTACCACCCATTTTCCAGTCGTCAACTGAACACACTGCGTACCAACCGGCAATAATATCAGATTCGAGAAAGAGAAAAAGCTCAGGATGATTCTGAAAGATTTCCTCTACGGGGAGTTTCTCCCAGCCAGAGTGCTGAAAGGAGAGAGTTTGGGAGATGTTTCCAACGGCGCCGCAATCATGATGAGAGTTGAGACCAAGCCTGAAAAGTTACAGCTGCTCGACGAGAAAGATATTCCGCAGGCCAAACAATTCCTCTACAGGATGCTTCTAAAGCTACGGGAGTGCGGACTGATGATGACAGGGTTAAGAATGGAGCTTCTACGGAGGACGACCGACACAAATACATTGGTCATGGTGGATATCGATCGAAAACAAATTCTTCATGAGACAGTAAGCGTCGCGAGGCTGAAGAAACAGGTCCAAGGAACTTGGCGAAACTGGCTCGAAGCGAGGAAGCGTCTGTCTGACTCATCCCTTTTCTTTTCATTGCTCTAGTCTTTACTGAGTATACTAGTGTGGATTTGGTGGCTAATGTAATTGATGCACCTCAGGACAAGTCTGGGCCAACGCAAGTAGTGATGCCGTTGTCTCGAGAAAGCTTTCGCGCGACCACCACCGGCGGCTGAGCACCCATCGATTCATTCTTCAACGACAGCTTCCACCCTTCAAACAACTGCCACCACGGTGCCGGAATAGGCGATTGGGTCAGACATTCGGTGGCGGCGGAGTTTTTGCTCTCGTTCTCTGTCCCTCGTCCTACTCCCTCGGCAGCGAAAGGATTCGCTGGTAATTCAGGATGGGATTTTTATTATGGTAGGCGCGGAGGTGGAGGATTCTTTAACGAGATGGTTGTTTATTACTATCAAGTAATTGTAGAAACGGAATGTACTGTAGTTGTTTCTTATGAGCTGGCAGTGTAGATGATATCCATTACAGCATTAATTTCCATTAGAAGAATGAGGTGGGATCCCTGTCGACATCGACGCAGGTCCGGCTCCAATGACACAACTGAGGTGAGAAGAGTCTTCGTATTCCATCGGCGACGCTCAAGGTGACTCTTTCGGTGGATATGGTGCACGGAGAAACTACACCCCGATAGACTGGGATCTGGAGGAGATAAAATTTGTGCATATGCCATTGATACCGTGCCGGTATCTCTTTAGAAGAGAAGAGACGAGAAGGAAACAACAAGAAGGAAACATTCATATTGACTCCATCTGATTGGTACCTCCACATCCGAAACATAGTGTGACACTACTACCGCTGTGGTTTGTTCGGGTGTTGCCATTGAAACTGATCGACCAATTCTTCAGCGTTTTGGGAGTTTCTGCCCGGTTCCCAGCTTGTGCACACGTAGTTGTAGCATGGCCACTGGACGATACGATGTAGATTCTGGTAACACCGCTTAGAGTCGAGGAATTCAAAAAACATCCAGTCTAGGATATAAATGGATATGGCTACAATTATCTTCATATACCTCAGAATGTTTCAAATATTGCAAATACTTAGTACTAATTTCAAACAATTGGTCAATGGAAAAACAATTTTAAATTACATTATAATAAATATCAGCAAGGATTTTAATATAATGAAAAATTCTAATCAATTAAATCAAATCAAAGGAAATTAAAAATAGGAGTAAAAGTCTATAAAGCTGGCAGATATTTGTTCTAAGTATTATTCTTCTACTTTATTATCTATTTAACATAAAATTTACACTAAGTAATATCAAACATTATATACTTATTCCTTTATAGAGCCAATTTTTTTGCAGTATAATTGACAATTTCAATGAGTTTTATTATTGGAAGATGAATTTGTTTATTTATATAATGGCAGCTGGCCAGAGCTGGATAACTCCCAGGTATATAGATACTTCACAGGAGAGTTATTTATTCTATAATAGTAAGAAGTGATGATACTCTTTTCTTCATCCAAGTGAGTAGTATGTATTTTTATGGATCCACTAATGTTATGGGTGTATATGTATTTCTTTTTGTTCCATGCCTTCCACTAAGCTTTATCTTATTGCAACCCAGTTGGTCCAAATTGCATCCTTCATTTCAAGTTCGAGATATTTCTCCAAAAGCAAACCCTTTACCTGAAACCAATTCAATTCCCATACCTTGACTTCTTGGTATATCTGCCAAAAAAACTATATAATCTTAATCACAAAGCAATGAGTCCACTTGTCATCAACTCTTTGATAAAGTATAACTATTGTTCATCAACTCAATGGTCTTAGCTCTTTCTATTTCTGTAAACCTTTATTTTTTTCAATTTGTATTGTTTTTTGTAGTAATCAAGTATTTTCTTTGCATTTGAAAGATTGCCAGCTAGTTTCCAGATCATTTTATTATCATTGTATATTTTGTATCTGATTTGATTTTTATAGCCACTATTGGTATTTATGCAAAGTAATGGCTATGATAATATAGAAATATTGAATCATACTATTTTCGTCTGTTGTAGTTTATAGGGCAGGAGTAGTGTTAGCAACGGGTCCGGGTTACCCGGCCGCGGTCCGGTTCGGAACCGGACCCGCAGCCCCGGGTCGGTTCTGGAACTGCCAAGGAACCGAACCACCCAATCACAAACGGTTAAAAACCGGAACCGCACCGAAACCTGCCGGGTTTTGGCGGGTTTTACCTGCAGCAGAGCCTCATTTTTCATCGGCCCCAATAATCACAGCTTTTATGCTTCAATTAAGTATTTGAGTTCTGATTGGATCGCGACATGTTATATACGTATATTATGCAGTTTTTGACGCTCTTTCACGTCCCGGTCTCCGATTTGCGATACGATTAGTATTCGTTGAGTCGCTGTGAAATAAAGCCGAAAATACGTCCAAAATCGACTGTTTTTCGCAGCGACTCAGCGAATACTAATCGTATCGCAAATCGGAGACCGGGATGTGAAAGAGCGTCAAAAACTGCATAATCTACGTATATAACATGTCGCGATCCAATCAGAACTCAAATACTTAATTGCAGCGATAGTTTTTGAGAAGAAACCCGCGGGTCCGGGTCGGTTCCGGTTCCGAACCGCCCATGGAACCGAACCGCCCAATCACAAGCGGTTCCGAACCGGAACCGACCCGGACCCGTAATTTGGAACCGTTGCTAACACTAGGCAGGAGGAAGAGGCTTTTCCTGTGTTAAATCTGCAGTATATTTCTTGACTCTGCTGATATTGCTAAACTGCTATATGTATCATCATGTTTGTTATATCAAAGTGTTGTGTTGACACAGAGATTATCCAATGTATCATTATCATGGACTTTGAAATGGTAATAGAAAGTAAACTTTTTCATCATGGTTACTGTCAAGGGTTCAGGGCTGTGGTATCGAGGATTCAGGGCTTGGGGTTCTAGGGGTTATGAAGACCCAACAGCCAGTAAACTTAATGAGATGGGAATAGCCTGTAGCTAAAGTGCAAGGACTGTTTGCAAGAGACAAAATCCAGAATCACCATGTGTGAAAGAGGTGGAAGCCAAAGCGATTGAATTGTTTTGAAGACAAGAAACCAAGTAAAGAAAACCTATCCTCCGCCAAATACCTGGTTTACATACAATAATTTCCTCCATAATCCACTTGTTCCATCATACCCCCAAAGTCCTGCATGTCTTGTATGCCGCCATTGTACAATTCCAACGTCTCCTGTGAAACCTAATTCAAAACCAGATTTTCCCTTCTTTTCATACTTTAGCCTTCGTTTGAAACCAGATTTTATTCTCATCATACTCTAGCCTTCATTCAAAGCCTGATTTCATCCAGATTCTGCTTTAACCTATGTTTGAAACCTGATTTTATTCTCATCATATATTATCATTTGTATTATTCACCAATCATCACTTTACAATCAATCGTCACTCATCACAACCATGACACTACTTCAATATTATTTATGTGTTGAGAAATTTCCAGTATTCTAGATTCTTCCATTGGTCTTCTAATGCCTTTGCAGCTTCTAGAGATAACTTTTATTGATAGAAAAGTACTTCTTTAGAAGTTGTTCTCCCTTTTGCTTGGTTTGTGGGGTGGTACAAAATATTTCAAATTCAAGTACTAGTTGTTGAAATGATATTCTTTCCTTTTCTCTTTTTGCAAGTGCAAGTATAATTCATTCTGCTTTTCATTTATCTGATATCTTACAAGGTTTGACAGAAGCCATTGATGTTATAGTGACAAGGAATAAAGAGTTTTCACTTTAGAGTATTAAATTTACCATACTAATATTAGGGTTGCACAGCCAATTCTAAGCTGATCAGATAATATATATTAACTGGTTTCCATATAACTTACTAAAGAGTCCACAAGGTATCCACCTCACATCATTCCTTGGTTAATGTTGTTAAAATTCCATGTTATGAATATATAAGGGTTACAAGCAAGGACAATTATATACTACTTCCATAATATATATATTATATAAGAAAGCAGATGAACATATACAGTAGAGCAAATAAATGAAGACATATTTGGGTGTATATCCATTATAGTTATTTTAATAGATGCTAATGGTCTATTTTTGAACAAAACATAGTTTCATCTGCACTCTTATTCTTGCTCTATCTCTCTTCCACACCTTCACCCTGTTTTGTCCATTTACCAGCCATGGGGAAACCAATTATGTATGCAGAGGTACCGCTTTTGAAATATACAGCAATAGCAGGATACTGGTAGTTAACTGAATGTGGTCATATTAAAGATACTGAGCCACTGGCACTATCTGGCTGACAGTTTCTGGTTGAGATGGTAGGAATATTTGAAATACCACAAAATACTGTTATGGATATTATTGTTGGACAGCAGAGAGAGTGAGGGAAAATATTGCTAAAGAGCACAAAGCAATATTGGAGGCTGTTTCAGAAGATGAAGTATCTTTTCTAGATAAAGTTGTTGTACAATTTCGGAATATATACTGGAAAGGCCAACCTCAGATAAAAACAAAAGGGTCAGAAGACTCCAAGCTGTTGGGTAAAATAGAAGTAAAGAATAAAGAATATCAGGATATACTATTTCCAGATCTTGCAAAGAATTTGCATATGGAGGGCCCAGACCAGAATACTATTAGTAATACTATATTGGTTATCAATTTTCAAACTGAGTACAAATAGGAATATATTGTGTATGGTCTGCTGTTGAATATATAATACACTATAACCACAGTATTTTCTAACTAAAGTCATAAATAAAACCATATTTAGATGCAGCTTTAAAGGAAAATAGAGTACATCTGGCCAAAGAAGTTCTTTTCATACCTGGGGATACAATTGTATTCAGTGATGTAATGTGGGTTGAGTTTAACTTTAAATAGTATACAAAAAACCAGTCACATATAAAGGATAGTAATCAATTGTTCCAATCAGACCACAAGAACAAAGATAATAATACAATTAGAGTTATGATATGGGCTGCAATTGCAAAAGGCTTTAAAACCTGTCTATATATCCATGATTGTGATAATATTCTCAGTGTTATATCTAGCAAGTTTACAGTGGTGTCATTTACGATCACCCACAATTTCCCTAAATAGATATCATTAGCTATTACTCGTCTCGGATGCCAGAGCCAATCTTTTCGGATGGCCAGCAAACAGATATGCACACCATCGATAAGCATTGACGGCTTGATGATGGCTGTGGTCGCTTATGCTCTGAATTGCCGATTACCAACAGAGAGCCAACAAACAGCTGAATGGCATCGGCCAAGAAGCTGACACTTGCTGACGACAAACAGACAACTGGCAAACGACTGAATAGTGCCAGCCAAAAGCCAACGACTGCTGAAGGCCTTTGAATACGTGCCAACTCTGAACTGCAAAGCTGCTCTCTATCAAATGAGGCCTATTCGTCTGGAGGTCATCGTATCAACAGGATACCACTGGTTCACAGGTACAAGCCTGCAAGCTGGATGTCATAACAGATACCAATGGTCCGATTATATTCCAATGACAATAAAGATGATAGAGGATCGAGTGATAGAGGACCATGGTAGTTGCGAAATATGCAGACCTAGGTTGGAAGGTGGTCACGGTGCTGGAGCTCTAGAGAAAAATGTCGATAGCAGTATCTGTTAGAGCGAAAACAAAGATTTAAAGACCTTGGGTTCTTTGAGGGTAGAAAGGCATCAACCTTCTCAGCGAGGAGAACAAGCTTAACAATATACGCATTGAAAAGCTATTCATTACGTTAAGAATCTTTTAGTGATTTCACATCCCGAGCTAACCTCCTAACCTTCCTTCGAAGCAGTCCCAAATGAAGTACGAATACTACATTGACTGGGTAAACCTGGAGCGAAGCTTCTGGTGTTACACTCAGTTTTGAAGAGCAGGCAGCAGCAATTGAACATATCAATCAACTATTAAAACAATGTTCAGTATGAAGTCAGCAGCTAGCTCAACAACTAGAAACTCAGGAACACTATATACTTCAAGAGATGACCCAGAATATTGAATAGCAAAATGAAGAGCAGAGACAAACGGAATGATATTGTGGGAGGTCCTACCATGTACTTAAGGTGCGGCTCCGTGCAGCTCTGTGCAGCCCGGCTACAACTCGGCTATGGCGCACGGCCCAGATTACCTGTGTGTCGCAAGCCAGTCAATGAAGCAACCTTCTCACGACCTCTCAATTGGTAGCAACTTCTCAAAAATCACCTCTCTCTTCTCTCCACGACGCTCGGCAGCTCTAAATTCCGCGATCACACAAATGAGAGGTGCGGCAGAAGGTTCGCTGGGCGTTTAACGAAGAAACTCAACGCGACAAAGATTCCGCGCCTACACACACACGATGAAGCGACGTTCATCCCACACCTACTCAAACAAACAATGAAAATACAAACAAACGATTAAATTACACGTCCTACAACACTACGCTTTACGCTAAGTATTCTGGTTGGCCGGCGTTGTATTCCGGCCTTGATGGGCATAGCCTTTCAAATTTAGTAAGAACTTCACTAATCAGAAGAATGGAAGGCGGAGGTTGCGACTGGCCAGTTCCGGGAGCCGACAATGATGATGGCCTGATCCATTGTTTCCAAGAAGCTGCTTGTGCACCCCCAGATGCAGCTACTGCCAATGTTACGGCTGTTAGTCGTCAAGGAGTAACCGACTTCTATGCCACAATCTACCAATCCTACACCGCCCAAACCAATGATATCCGTCGTTTGACTGATCACGTACTGTCCCTTGAGGCCCAGCTCGTCAACATCATCACCACGCGAGACGACGCGCTGACACAGTTGGAGTCATGGTGCGGTCGATTTGACACGATGATGCAAATGACGGCTCGTCTTGGTGTCGGTGGTGTCAATACTGGCGGAGGAGGGGCTCTGTCTAAATCTCACCTTAAACAGCATCGGCCTCCACTGTTCACCGGTGACCTCAAGTTGGAGACTGTCTATCTATTCCTTCGCAAGGTCGAACATTGGGTACGCCAAGGCGGTGCGGAAACGGGTACCACGGAGTCGGATAAGCGCATCGATTCAGCCTGGCGGTTCATGGACCCGGAGGCGTACAGTTGGTTCGCACATTGGATCCATCAGCAAAACGTCACGACCATCCCTCCTGCAAATAGATCTTATGCACCAGTGACTTGGCCTCTCTTCAAATCCGATTTTGGCCATCAATTTGTCCCAGAAGTCGCCATTACCGCAGTTCGAAAGGAGATCCATGCCCTACGCTGCTCCAAATGAGATATCACGTACTTCAACAAGCGATTATCTGAACTTATCCGCATGTTCCAAAAAGAGACAACTATCACACACCAGGATCCCCTGTACGACGAATACTGCTCCACGCTATCTTTAGGAATCGCAGATCAGATCATTGCCTCAGCCCACATGCAAAAGAAACTCCAGCCTGAGACGCTTTCACGTTGGCTGACGCCATGGAGATGGTCGGCGAATTCTCAGAACGTACAACGGCGCATCCGGCTATCGCGGCTACGCCAATCAATTTCGTCCCATCCACCACTCCAACCCCCACTGGTTCTGAGCCGATGGACCTCACTGTAGCTAATGCCAATACCAAGTGCTCTGCTGTAGCGGTTTCGGACATGAGACAGGTGATTGTCCAACCCCAGACACGTGTGGGCAAGGTCAAGCTTTCTGTGCCAGGGATGGTGGGAACCGTTGTAGATGGGATGGAGGTCGTGATCGCAATGATAATCGTCGCGCGGGCCAGGGTGGTTCAACCAGGTCTACACCTGGGAACATCCATAATATTCAGACCACTGGGGACAGCATAATCATGAACGACGATGAACCCTTGGCGGCGGAGGAGGAGACGATTGAAGGGGAGGAGGCCCAGGGAAACGACAATTGGGAGTAGTGATAGAACGTTCCACTACCCAGACGGTTATTGGAAAAGTTAAAGAAACGGAGGAAATAGGGATAGGCAAAGAAAAGCGCATTCGGCATGCAATATTGTACTTGAGCAGCCTGACACATAATGAGGTATCTGATTCTCCACCTAACTCTGACTTACTACATTTTAATGCTTCTGTGTCAACCTCCAATAACGAAATTCGTTCAGCATATTCCTGATTTGATTGCGGCGCCTCCCATCGTTACGTTGATACTGCTTACGCCAATTCCCTCAGTCTAAAACGTCGACATTGCGGGCGCATGAAAGTCTCTGTCACAGGGGAAGAGAAGGCAAAGGAAGATAGATGGCAAGTTTGGCTCAATGCGTCAATAAGAGGCGTAACCGGCAATCAGGTTGACGTTTCTGGTTGGTACACGGTTTTTGACTTGGGAGGCATCTATGATCTAATTGTCGGTAAAGACTGTATGGCAGTCAATTTACATCTCATCGACCATAAAACTAATACTCTACACATGCTGGAGCCCGATTGGACTGTTTTGCAACAAAGCTCTCGCCTTCCATCAACAATCATTACAACATCGCTTGCAGCCCTCCGACCTTACCAAGGACGACTGAGAGAAGTTTGTACGCACTGCAGAACAGTGGCTTGTGGATCGGCAATTGATATGGTGTCCGTGTCTGTCACGGTTGTGCTGAGTGACGATCGATAGCGGAGTGATGATCGATGAATTATACAAAGGATAACGCACGACGAGAATGAAATCAGGTTTCGAACGAAAGCTAAAGCACTACGAGAATGAGATCAGGTTTCGAGTGGAGGCTAAAGCACGACGAGAATGAAATCAGGTTTCCAATGAAAGCTAAAGCACGACAAGAATGAAATCAGGTTTCGAGTGGAGACTAAAGCACGACGAGAATGAAATCAGGTTTCGAATCAGGTTTCACGGGAGACGTAGGAATCGTGCAAGAGAGGTGTACAAAGAAAGCAAAAGTTCGGATGTATTATGAAATGAGTGAATTAATGTATATTAACCGGGCGATTTGGCGGAGGATAAGTTTTTTTCTTCACTCGTTCTCTCGTCTATAAAACAATCAATTAAGCTTCGGCTTTCACTTCTTTCACACTAGGTGATTCTGGATCGAGTCTCTTGCGTACAGTCTTTGTTTCTTTAGCTACAAGCTATTCTCGACTCTTGAGCCTTCCGGCTCTTGGATTTTATAACCCCTAGAACCCCGAACCCTGAACCCTCGACACCCAGCCATTCAACCTTGACAGAAGAACGAGTCAAAAATCGATTCTACCGGTTATATTCTCAGTTTTAGTCCTAGTTTATGTGCCGCTATTTTCACCAAAGCGGTTGTTACTTTTGTCATACACCTCGATCCCTTCCGTTAGCAGCATTCTTACATCACCAGAAAGATGTCAGGCGAATCCTCAACAATGGCCCGCGATGTAACCCTGACAACGGCGGTTCAGCAGGAGCTGGAAAATGTAACACAGGCGGACACGGAGGCGATGAACAAAGAACAACTCCGAAGTTACATCCAAGATGTCAAACAGGGGTTGAACGCCCTCGCCAGGTTACCGACGACCAGCAGGCTGAACGAATTGATGAAGGAACGACAATCTGTGAAAGATGGGGAAGCACGAATATCAGAATTATCGGAGGAAAGAGAAAACTGGAAAAGGGAAGCGACCCTAGCAATACAGAGACTGGCAGCAGCAGAAGGAACAGTTCCCAAATGCAGTCATGGGGACTTAGTGGAAAAAGTCGGGAACCTGGAATAACAACTGGAAGAAAGGAATCCAGACC